>JAEUWP010000503.1:0-243757 GCA_018524725.1 Podaxis mareebaensis
ACTCCACCCCCCATCAATAAAGCCACCAAGCCTCAGTACAGGTCTGGTGCACCTTCCCCTTCAACTCAGAGGTCGTCTTACTCTAAGGCAGCATCTCAATCTCCTCTCAAAGTGGACAAACTGCAAAAATATGCAGCTTTCCAGAATCAATTTCCCTCAATGTCACCGGTTGACATTGTTAACTTCCTTCACAATGCGGGAGACATCAAATCCCCTGCTCCTAAGAGCCAATCCCCTTCTCCTTGCTCTTCCTCTCAACCAAAGGCCACCCAAGGCCCTTCTTGCAAAAACGTTGTTGTCCCCTTCAATGACACATTCACACATCTTATGATCACTTCATTGGACCTCATCATTCGATGTTGTAACAATGAATTATACCAAAAAAACCTCTCTCTTTGCGTCAAGTCAGCAAAGAAGAACGAGCGTACACTCTGGCTCAATACAAATGCTGTAGCTTCTGAGGCTGAACTCAATGCCATTAAGAAGGGCATCACCGACTCTAACTGATCAGCCTTCACCTCCCCAGACATCAGGAATGCTGTTAACCCTTCACTTCCTATGTCAAAATCTTTCATCAAACTAACCAACCTCCCATACTTCAGGGAAGATGGTACCCCTCACACCACTGATGACATTAAACCTGTCATCAATGCTTCTCCTTATCCTGACATTGTCAATCACATTGTTAGCAAACCACGATTCTGCTGAGTCTCCCCCCACTCTGACTTGGCCATCCTTTTCTTCGACCTGTGGGATTCACAAACTGCATCATGGGCCAAGCTTTATATCAACCATACCATTCTCTTTGAGAACAGAGTATGTACCTTCAGAAGTGCAAGCATGAGAATTGCTAGCCCCCTCTGTAACCAATGCTGGAGGTGGGGACATGCCACACATAATTGCAAGGCTCGCAACCCAAGGTGCACCATTTGTGGTGACCCACATTACACCAACAACCATTGCCATGATGGATACTGCTGTCATGGCAAGACTGGTCCCAACCCTTGCCCCCCCACCCCCACAAATGTCATGGAATGTCCTCATGTGACCTCATTCTCCTGCCTGTCATGTGGTTCCAAAGATCATCATGTGAACAGCAACAAATGCCTGTTCTTCCATCACTGTTATGACAAAGAATGGATCATCTAAAAAGTCAATGAAATGAAGACGGAAAAGGCCAAAGATGACTTCAACACCTGCGCTGTTAATGTCTAATTACAACACATCTAATTTTGCTACTTCACTATCTAACATTTCAATCTGTTCATTTAATGTTCAAAAAAACTGGTCTACTGTAGAATTCCTTTTAAACTCTCCTTTACTTAAAGATGTTCACATCTTATGTTTACAAGAACCCACTTTCAAATTCATTTGTAATGTCCCATCCACATTGGTCTCTGAAGGAGACCCAATGGAGGGACCCCCTATCCACAAAGATTGGTTACTACTTCACAACCAATCCATTTCTAAACCCCATGTTCTCACTTACATACACAACTCTATCCAGTCCCTTAATCCCATCATCCATCCAAACATCATTTTGTCATCTGACTTCCAGCTGTTTTCACTTTCTATTCCTAGTAAACAATACTTCCTTAATTGCTACTTTGAAACAAATGATTCTTCATCTATCAACTATTTAGAATCACATATACACTCCTTCCCTAACAATGTTTGTTATGCAGGAGGCGACTTTAACACAAGGTCTCCTGAATGGGATCATAATGCACCTCACCATCTTGCACATGCAGACTTGTTATGTGACATCATGGACATGATCAGACTTACTAGATCTACTCTGGTCCAATATTCTCCCACTCACTTCCCTGATGATCCTAACAAATCTGCAACAGTGATCAATCTCATGTTCACAATCTCTCCGCCAGATCTTCCCACTCCCACCCATTCATACCAACATGATTGGTGATCCCAATCTGATCATGTTCCCCTCTTCACACATGTCCCTCTTTCGTCAACTGCCAACCCCATCACCATCAAACATACTATCCCTAGAGACTCTGAAGAAGAAACTCTTTTCCTATACAACTGCTCCTGACACATAAAGGCCATCCCCCCTACTTTTGACTCTGCTGATGATGTCAACAAATATGCAACCTCCATCTTTGATATCGTTTCTGATGAATGGAATGCAAACACCATAGAAGTCAAAATTTGCCAATGCTCAAAGCCTTGGTGGAACAACCAATGCTCTGATGCACTATATGCCTTTAATGCCCATCACACTAAACAAAATTGGAGCAACTTCAGACACACCACCAAAAAAGCTAAGAGAACCTTCTTTGACCAAAAGATTTTGGAAATCTCGAGGGAGAAACAACGACCTTGGGACCTGATGTCATGGGTGAAGAAACATAACCTCCCCCCTTCCCAATCCATCCTCCACAAAGGACAACTGTGTGATGAACTGGAAAGCCTATGGAAAGCACTAGACCAGACATACAATGCAGCATCTAATAGACCTATTGACCTAAATACAGCCAACTTCACCCCTGAACAAAAAGAGCAATCATGGCCCCCCTTCTTGACCAGGGAAGTAACAGACACCCTCTCACCATGCACCAACTCCTCCACTCCAGGTCCAGACCATCTAACTTGGGCTTACATCAAATTCCTCATGTCTGATGATGACATCAGATTGAACTTCACATCCTTTGCCTCTGTGTGCATTCAATTTCACACATGGCCAGAATACTTCAAGACATCTACTTCAGTTATTATTCCCAAACTGAATAAACCTCATTATTCAACACCAAAAATGTTCTGCCCCATCATCCTCCTCAATACCCTAGGCAAACTCATTGAGAAGATGATCTCCAACCACCTTCAATTTGAGTCCACCCAGTTCAACCTTGTTCACCCCCTCCAATTTGGAGGCATCATCCACTGCTCAACAGAAGATGCAGGAGTATTCGTCACCCATATGGTCTGCACAGGATGGAAAAAGAGCTTAAAAATGAGTGTCCTCACTTTTGATGTCACTCAATTTTTCCCTTCTATTAACCACTCTCTTTTAATTGAAATTCTTAAAAGACATGGGTTTCATTCATCAGTAGTATCCTTCTTTTCAGACTACTTAGTTAATCGTTTCACTAAATATTCCTGGAACAATGAATCATCCCCTCCATTCCTGGCTTCTGTAGGTGTCAGTCAAGGCTCTGCCCTCTCTCCTATTCTAACTGCCCTTTATCTCTCACCTTTCATTCATAAATTCTCTAATGATGCTAGGTGTAAACTACTCTCTTTTGTTGATGATGGTCTCATTATTGTACAATCTGAATCGTTTCACACAAACTGTAATTTACTCACCTCTGTATATCTTAGTTGCAAACAACTACTAACCTCTATGGGCCTCACTCTTGAACACAACAAGACAGAGGCCTTCCATTTCTCTAATCACCCTTGGGCAGAACCTGACCCCCACATTGTCGTCAACCATCCCACAGATGGTTGCCTCACATTCATCCCCAAGTGTCATCTCTGATACTTGGGCTTTTACTTTGACCAGGTGCTTTCCTTCAAAGAACACGTCCAGTACTACTCCACTAAAGCACTATCCTCCGTCAAATGCATGCACCTCCTCAGCAATTCAATCTGAGGTCTTTCTCCTCTACACAAACACCTTCTATACAGGTCTTGTGTAGTTCCTATAGCCATATATGGATTTCGTTTATGGTTTAATCGCAATGGCCACTATAAAGGCCTCATCAAACAACTCCAACAAATGCAATGGTCTGCAGCCTTATGGATCACCAGTGTGTTTTGCACAACACCCACAGGTGGTGTCGAGGCTATTGCTGGCCTCATTCCCATCCAGCTCCATCTCTTCAAATTAGCTAAATGCTGCTCCCTTCATTTCCAAACCCTCCCCCCTTCCCACCCCCTCAAACTCCTCCCACATGACATTGACCCTCTTGATGTGTGCTCTACTAAAACCTGATCCACGGCACTAGACTTTGTCTCTGATGCTCAACTAGTATCAGATTGATTTAACCACCTTCACCCAAGTGCCAAGCCTGGTCAGCATCTTATTGATCATTTCGATTCCCAAATCCACTTCCATCAATGTCCCACCCCCTCTGATAATGACATAAAAGCTCACTATATACAATCTCTTAATGTAGCCAGAGATTCTTCTTTCTCTTCTCCAGTATCACTAGTAGTTTCCTCTGATGGTTCTGTTCCCCTTGATCTGCAGCTCTCTGCTACCTCCGCTTTTCTTGTTTTCAGCTCATCTGCTTCTGACATTCTCTCCTCTTCTGTATGCCCCTGCAGGGAAGTTATCTCATCTGATTCCAAATCCTATGCTCTCTGTCTTGGTCTCTTTTCTTCTGTTTCTCTTGCTATCTCTCGCAACTACTCCTCTATCTCTCTCTTTACAGACTCTATCTCATCTGCAAAGTTACTGTTTAACTATGGCCCCTATAGTGCTCACAAGGATGCTTTAGCAGTTGTACCTCTTCTCTAAGAGTGGTTGTCCTCCTCCCCCCTCAACAACATCCATTTCTGGTCAGTCCCATCCTCCGAAAAATGGTCAGTTCACTTCCAAGTGCACAACCTAGCCAAGTCATTGCACATACCTAACAACCCATGGTTCCCCTTCTGCACCTCTCTAGGATACATTCACAATCATTATACCACCAAATGCCTTGCTCTATGGAGGCAGAAAATGAACATTCCTAAATATCAAGGCCATAACTGGCTTCCCCTCACCAACCCCACAGACCAACCTCTGGAACCCAAATACACCAATGGCAGCACTTGGCTCTCTTCGGGCCTTGGTGCTGACCCCAATTTATGCATGCACTTTACTTGCTGTGTGACTGACCATGCGCCTATTGGTGCCTTCAGACAGTGCTTCTTCCCAGGGCACTACATTACTTCCTGCCTGTGCAGCAAAGAACTTGAAACTCGGGACCACATCATCTACCACTGTCCCCTCTATCATCAGCCTTATGGTATTCATGTGAATTTCTACTGGCTCATTGAGTTTCTTTGTGAAAACCCAGTGGCATTCTCCTTTGCTGACCAGATACAAGGACCAATTACTTTTGAGGACTACAACACCCGACAGCTTACTTGACAAGAGAGGCTGGCCTTACACAGCACTCCAGACATTCACTGAAAGGGTCTCTTTTCTTTCCTCTCTCTCCTATGTACACTCACCTCTAGCTAGCTCCATCTTTCCTCTCCCACTTCTTCTTCATCTTCTTTTCTCTCTCTATGTTTGACTAGTTGTACTCTCTATCTTGTGTTGGCTGTCTCATTGTTAGCTCCCTCACTCCCATACTTCATTCTTTTTCTTTTTCTTTCTCTCTGTTTCTCTCTATTGTCTGTAGGTTTTGGTTCTTGGCATTGCTATTGTGCACCCGTTTGTAGTAGCTAGTCTATTGCAATAAATGATGATTTAAAAAAAAAAAAAAAAAAAAAACTCCCCCAAGGCTACTCAAGGCCCTTCCCATGAAAACATTGTTGTTCCCTATAATGATGTCTTCAAGCCCATCCATATCACCTCACTTGATTTAGTGGTACAGAACTGCAACAACACCCTTTATCAAAAGGGTTTCCTCCTCAAAGTAGAATCAGCCAAGTCCAATGACCAGACTCTATGGCTCACAACTAATCAAGTCACCACTGATGAAGAGCTTCTCATTGTCAAAAAGGGTATTGCTGATTCTAATCAATTGGCTTTTGCAACCCCCAAGATGAGAGACACCATTGCTCCCTCTCTCCCCATGTCCAAGTTGTTCATCAAATTGATGAACCTCCCCTACTTCCACCCTGATGGGACCCCCCACACTGCCAATGACTTTAAAGAAGTTATCAAATCTTCTCCTTACCATGAGATGATCCAACATCTCATCAGCAAACCCCACTTCCACTGCATCTCCCCTCACTCTGACTCCACCATCCTCTTCTTTGACCTCTGGGATTCCCAGTCCACCTCAAGAGTCAAGCTACTCATCAACTACACCCTCCTCTTTGAAAGTCAAGTGTGCAGTTTCTGAGGTGCCACCATTCACACTGCTTCCCCCCTCTGCAACAGGTGCTGGAGGTGGGGCCACCCTACACACCTTTGCAGAGTGCACAATCCAAGGTGCTCCATATGTGGAGATCCTTACCACACCAAAAATCACCATTGTGATGGCTTTTGCTGCTGTGGCAAACCTGGTCTGAATCCCTGTCCCCCTACCCCCACTAACATTAAGGAGTGCCCCCATGTGACCTCCTTCAACTGTCTCTCATGTGATTCCAAGGATCATCACATGAACTCCAAAAAATGCCCATTTTTCCATCACTAATATGACTGAGAATGGATGACCACCAAACTCTGCAAACTCAAAGTGGAAAAAAACCAATGTGACTTCAACTCTGGTGCTGTTAATGTCTAGAGGACCTCTTAACACTCAAGATTCCTTTTCTTCTATTCCTATTCTCTTTTTCAATGTTCACTACTCCATTCCAACTGTTGAACTTTTATTCAATGACCCTACATTTAAAGACATTCTCATTCTATGCTTTCAGGAACCACCCTTTAGTGTTATCCACAACATCCCCTTGACTGAGAACTCTGAAGGAGTTCCCTATAAAGGCACACCATACAACCCCAACTGGCACCTCTTCATTTCTGATGGTGAATGCCCTCAGACAGTGACCTTCATCCACAACTTGTGTAACTCTCTTATGCCCATTTCCCACCCAGATATCATTTCATCTCCAGACTTTCAACTCATCTCTCTTTCTTTTCTGAAGAAACTTTATTTTCTTAACTGCTACTTTGATCCTTCTAACGACTCCTCCATTTCTTATTTGGAGTCACATATTCACCTCTTTCCAAAGAACATTGTCTGTGTAGGAGGAGATTTTAACTCTCACTCTCCCAAATGGGACCCTCACATTACACACCACTCCATGAGGGGCAACTTACTAACTGACATCATGAACTCATTAGGTCTCACTCTATCTATGCCTGAAGAGGATAAATATACACACATCCCTTTCAATGAATCTAAACATCTGTCTGTCATTGACCTTATTTTTATGACAGATGACCCTTTACAACAAAGCCCAGTCCACTCTATATATGATGACTGGCAATTCAAGTCTGACCATCACCCCCTCCTCACTTCCCTTCCCATTCCCTCCCCCTTCCAACCTTTCATTGAAAAACTCACCATTCCATGCAACTCAGAAGAAGAAGCCACACTCCTCTACTCCATTGGTGCCCACCTCCAATCCATCCCTCCCATCTTCCTTATGAGTGAAGATGTCCACTCCTATGCCAATGCTATGTCCCAAATCATATCACAAGAGTGGCAAAACAATGCCAAACTCATCAAGATCTGTGCCAAGTCCAAACCCTGGTGGAATCCTCAGTGCTCTACTGCTCTCAGAGCCTTCCAGTCTCACAAGTCCAAAGCCAACTGGACTAAATCCTGATGGACCACTTGCCAAGCCAAATGTGCATTCTTCAACAAGAAGATCAAAGACATAGCTGAAGAAGACTGCTGCCCTTGGGATCTTATGTCCTGGATCAGCAAGAGGAATCTTCCCCCCTCCTAATCCATTACCTTCAACAGGAAGAATTGTGATGAGCTAGACAACCTCTGGCATGTACTTGACTCTTCCTACAACTCCACCTCTAACTGCACAGTTGATTTAAGTGCCATCAACTCCATTGACACCTAACTGGAGCACCAATGGCCCCCCTTTTCCAATGCTGAGATGTGGGACACCCTCAACTCCTGCACCAACTCTTCTGCATCTGGGCCTGATCACCTCTCCTGGGCTCATATCAAGCACCTCATGTCTATTGACCTCCTCTGCAACAACTTCCTCCTCTTCACATCCAAGTGTGTCAAGTTCTCCATATGGCTGGAACATTTCAAAAATTCCACCTCCATTATCATCTTGAAACCCAACAAACCTCACTACTCCACTCCCAAAATATTTTGGCCCATCATCCTACTCAACACACTGGGCAAGCTTATCAAAAAAATGATATCTGCTTGCATGCAATTTGAAGCAGCCCAGCACAATCTCATCCACCCCCTCCAGTTCAGCAGTATCATCCAGTGCTCAACTGAAGACACTGGAGTCTACATTACTCATATGGTCCACTCAGGCTGGAAACAGAAACTCAAGACCAGCATCATCACCTTTGATGTTGCCCAATTCTTCCCCTCTACTAACCATTCCATCCTCATGTCCACCCTTTGATGACATGGTTTCAATTCCAACCTTGTTTCCTTTTTCTCTCATTATCTCAAGGACTGCTTTACTACTTATTCTTGGAATAACAAACTTTCTCCCAGGTTCCTTGCTTCTGTAGGCATAGGCCAAGGTTCTGCCCTTTCCCCCATCCTAACCACCCTCTCTCTCTCTCCTTTTATGTATAAATTTTCTAATGACCCTCATTGTAAGATAGTCTCCTTTGTTGATGACAGACTCATCATTGTACAGTCTGACTCTTTCCACACTAACTGTCATCTCCTCACACAGGTATACAAAGCTTGTGAAGACTACCTCCACTGCCTTAGTTTTGTTCTCAAAAGAGACAAGACTGAGGCTTTCCACTTTTCCAACTACCCCTTCCATGATCCCAATCCCCCCATCCACATTGACAACTCCCTCACCATCCACCCCAAACCCTACCTCTGCTACCTTGGCTTCTGGTTTGACAGAAGCCTTATCTTTAAAGAACATGTTTGGTTTTATTCCACCAAGGCCCTCTCCACTGTTTGATGCATGTATATGCTAGGCAACTCCATTTGCAGCCTCTCTCCCCTTCACAAGAGACTGCTTTATAGGTCCTGCATCATATCCATTGCCATATACAGCTTTCAACTATGGTTCAATTGAAACACCAGATACTACAGGCTCATCAAATCCCTCTAGCACATGCAACAACAAGCTGCCCTCTGGATTACTGGCATGTTCTGCACTACCCCTTCAGGTGGAATTGAGACCATTGCTGGTCTCATCCCCATCCAACTACATCTCTTCAAACTTGTCAAGCAGTACTCACTCCACTTCCACACCCTCCCCCCTTCTCACCCCCTCAAACTCCTTACTCATGACATTGATCTCTTCAACACTTGTCACATCAAACAGCACTCAACAGTGCTTGACTTCATTTCTGATGCCCAGCTAGTCATGGACCAGTTTCAGCATCTCCACCCCAGCACCAAACCTGGCCAGCACTTGCTGGACTTGTTTAGCAATCAAATCAAATTCATCAAGTGCCCCAACCCTTTGAAAGAAGGCACTATGATGCTCCACATTGCCAATGCCTCCTATGCTCAGGACCTCTCCTTCTCCTCTCTGGTTTTACTTGTATTAGCTATAGATGGTTTTGTTCCCTCCAACCCATCCCTTTCTGCCTCCTCTGCATTTCTCATTTTCAGTTCTTCCTCTTTGGACATTCTTTCTTCTTTAGTTTACCCTTGTAGTGAAGTCACTTCTTCTGATTCTGAATTGTATGCTCTTTGTATTGGACTTTTTTCTTCCATCTCTCTTACTACATCTCTCAATGTCTCTTCCATTGTAGTTTTTACAGACTCAATCTCTTCTGCTAAACTTCTATTTTCATACAGACCTCACAGCACACACCTAGATTCCATTGCAGTCACTCCTCTCTTGTAATCATGGCTCTCCTCTTCCCCCCTTAACCATGTCCATTTCTGGTCCATCCCCTCATCTGCCAACTGGTCCATCCATCACCAGGCACACATCCTCACCAAGTCTCTCTGTCTCCCCAATCCCAGATGCCAGCCTATCTGCACATCCCTCAGATTTGTTTGCAATCATTACACACAGAACTGCCTCTTGCTATAGCAAGAACATATAAACAATCTGTCTCATCATGGCCACTCCTGGCTTCCCCTCCTCAACCCCACTGAGCAGCCCTTACAACCCAAGTATGCTAAAGGTGGAACTTGGTCAAATTCACCCCTTGGACATAACACCCAATTATGCACATGCTTTACTCACTGCATCACCAATCATGCACCCATCAGTGCTTTCTGTCAGTGTTTCTTCCCTGGGTGCCACATCACCTCCTGCTCATATGGTGAACCACTCAAGACACAAGACCACATTCTTGACAACTGCCCATGCTTTTGATATCCCTTAGGAGCTTGTGATGGCTTCTACTGGATCATCCAGTTCTTGGACCAAAACCCAGTGGCATTCTCCTTTGCTGACCAGATACAAGGACCCATTACCCAAGAAGAGTTCACCACCCACTGCCTCAATCATAGAGAGTGACTTGCCATCAACAGAGTCCTGGATGTCCACTGAAGGTCTCTTATGTTTCACATTGCCTCATAGCTAGCTCCCTGCTCCTACACCTCTTCTCATTCTAATTCCATTCTCTCTATTTTGCATCTTGTTAAGTTAGTTTCCTCTTTCTTTTCAATTCATTGTCTCTAGTGTAGCTCCCTTGCTTCCTACCCTCTTCTTTTTCTATCTTTTCTTTTTCTCTCTCTTTTCCTTCTCTCTAGTTTTGGTATTGGGACTGCCATTGTGCACCCATTTGTAGTAGCTAGGTCTATTGCAATAAATGTCAATTTAAAAAAAAAAAAAAAAAAAAAAAAAAAAAGTGATTGTCATCCTGAAAACCAACTACCTCAACTCCTAGATTGTAAACACCAGGGTATCATGTACACCCCAGGATGCCCCAGTTCTTCCTGGACTGCCATACCTATATCATCACTGACTGTCCCCTAGGTGGACCCTTTCTTTGGTTTGTTCTACGTGAATATACTTCTAAAAAAAATGCAGTTGTAGGTGAATCCGGGTGTAGTGCATGCAATGTAATGTTCCAAGTAAAGATAGAAATGTCCAGACCCAAGTTTTGGCAACAAGTATTGGGTCCCCTTATTGTGGCTTCATGATGTCTCTCACCTGATGTAAACCAGGTTTCCCTCTCATTTTCTGCGTGCCCTATCCTTGATAAGAAATTTTCTGAAGTGCCGAAGACATATAGCCTGTTTGGTAGTGACATGAACAATAGATCATTACTACACCACCTTCAAGTGCTTCCACCATCCTGATGGCCATCCGTTCTATCCATTCTGTTAGCAGCCTCATTCCTACGTAATGGATGAACACTACAGAGGCTCTGGAATCAGCGCTGATCCTTCTAGATCTTGCGGTTGGTATTCAGTGATCAAGGCAGGCTAATATGAGCCCACTTCCCACTACTTCTCAATTGGACTTTACGAGGTTTATCCCTGAAGGCCTGGAGCTGGACTACCCACCACGAGACATATATAGACGCTGGGGTTTGGTGAGTGCAAACTCACTTTTGGTTCTCTAGTCTTGATAAGGCAGGCATGAATAAAAGAGGCCAATGCATCAACAAGGGCGCGATCGGACACCATGCTGTTGTGGAGCGAGATTGATGCCACTCGGAAAAACAGCTACAGACATTTGCTCGAAGGGTGCCCTTGCTGTAATGAGCCAATGAATTGTATTGGTTGCTTTCTTATGGCTGATACATAATAACAGATTATCTTAACGGCGCAGACTCTTATATTCGACAACAGCTGACCTCTGAAATCGACCCCTGGATGAGGTATTCCTTCTAATCCTTCCTTTCTATCACAGGTACCCATTCGTGGACAGCTGTAATTTGATGCAATGAAAAACTTGCCACGTTGACAGTCTAGAAGGCAGCCCAATCACAGGAACACACCGTTAGTTCTGTCCATCAAATATTTGGAGGTATACCGTGAGCAAGTTACTCGGTACCGCTGTTGGCCGCATCATAAATTTTTCGCCAGGACCACTATCGACGACGGGACCCTTGCAGCGGTATGGATTGGAGCAGAGATTTGAAATAGTCAAATACAGGGAAATCCTGGGCTTTTGGAACGGGCGGTATCAAGGGTACGAACAGAGAAACGGGATGGCCGCTGTTAACAGCCTTCAATCCCGTTCGGAGTATATGTGGATGAAGCTCTGAAAAGGGATCCCACGTTCCCCGCTTGCGATGGAGGATCACCGCTCAC
Source organism: Podaxis mareebaensis (assembly GCA_018524725.1). Taxonomy (NCBI): domain Eukaryota; kingdom Fungi; phylum Basidiomycota; class Agaricomycetes; order Agaricales; family Agaricaceae; genus Podaxis; species Podaxis mareebaensis. Next base: position 12,036 of record JAEUWP010000503.1, read on the forward strand.
CGTTCGATTTGGGAACGGTGAACAGGAAAAGCTTTTTTCCAATGGGATGCGTCGTTTTTCCCATATTTACTCGCCTCATACTCTCCCATGGGTGACTCTTTTGCACTCAACTTCCTCTACATCACATACTCTGTCATAATCTTGTCAGCTGGTCTGTCCGACCTAGGTACCTTCTATTAGACCCCATAAGCGAACCCCAATACCACGATGAGAAAAACTCGCCATTTCCTTGGAGCATTGGTTCACGCTAAGATACTACCGGCAATCCAAGCATCTAGGAAGACCTAACAGTGTGACAATGATAGACATCGTGTATCGAAATTTTCTCGGCCCCGCTAATGTGATGGGCGCCGGTGAGAATTAGTACCACGTCCAGTAACTATGGTCATATTAGATCAATTTTAAACCAGAAGATAACTCGAGAGGAACATAATCAACGCGAGAAGAATATTTATGCTGTGGGAGTGCTTCTCCGTAACGCGTCTCTGTCTTTGTCTCCTGTTATCCACGGTCAAATCCACCCATTGCCCCTCGTTTGCATAGCCCACTAGATCGAGCGGCTGCCATGGACAATGTAGAGTTGATGCAGAAGATAGAACAGCTCAAAGTTGGCATTGAGCGATTACGGCAGGTGAATGTGAGTGATTTCTCGATTGCGAGGCGAGCATAGCGGCTGAGGCGCTTTAGTCCCTCAATGGTGCGTGTAGGTTTAGATGCGGCCAGGCCGAAGTCTGATCAGTACCTCATATTCAAAAGCTGCAAGTGTCACAATCATGGTTGGTAGTCCCCTTGGCTGTTCGAGAGTAAGGAAAAATAATGATACATGGCACCTAGGCTTTCGACTGGTTGTTGACATTCAACCTGGAATTTTCTCTTATCTGGAAAGCCGACTGGAACGTTGCAAAGGTCTTGTATCTCCTAGCACGATACTTGCCGTTCATCGATACATCCCTTGTGATGTACCGTAAGTTTTTCTCCCTGAATTGTATTGTTCAGGCTGGATTGTAACGGACACGGATATAGATCAACTTGGGTTCGCCCTTTCAAAAGCAGAATGCCAAAGGGTCTTCGAAGCCACTGCATGTAAGAGATGCGTTCTAGGATTTCATGAACGTAGATATTGATTTTCGGCAGTTATGTTTGGTGTCGGTATGGCTGTCGTAGAATGTAGGCTCCTCTGTTTCTTCTGCTTCCCATCAACCATGACCGACTTCTCCACTTCTAGTGGTTCTCACACTCAGGACGTGGGCTGTTTGGGGTAAAAGTAAACGATTCACATGGGTTCTTTTCTCAATGTTCGCCGCGGTGTGGTCAACCATTATAATCATCCTAGGATTCTACATAAAGTCCCTAACTCGTACGTATCTCGTGTTTCCCTGGCACAGAGGAATGTTGATGTCTGCCTTATAATCTGCCTTAGATGAAGCATCCCCCGTTCCGCAACTGATAGGGTGTCTTATAAAAGTCTCGAGTCCGATTCTGTCGGCAGGTTTCATTGTGTTGATGGTCTATGACGCTGGTATGACCTCTTTCTTCGTCCTCTCTTATGGATGATGCTCATAATCCTGATGTCAAGGACTGTTGATACTGATGATGATTCGAGGCGTGGCAGCTTGTAAGCTTATCTTGTCTTGCTGCGTTGATTGGAATAAACTCAGGCGTGGCTCTTCGTGATACAAGTCAGATCCGGGGGAGATTCGCACTTGATGCGAGTTGTCTATAGTGATGGTGAGCGCGGATCTGAGACCACGTTTCTACGTCCCATGACTGAGTCGCAAATTCCATAGGTATCATATATTATATCTACGTCTTCGGTATGTTGTGGCAAGTACCTAAACAAGTTTCTGGTGCTTAAAATACTATCACCAGGTCTTTCGCTACTCAATGTCCTGGTTATCACGAAACTTCCGGTGTGTTCCAACTAGCATATATCGCCTTTTTCCGGAGCCTTATTGACCTACTTTCACAGAGTGATTATGAGACCCTTCTCCTGATGTACGCAATATTTATTCTTGCAGATCTCTGGGGCCCTTATAATCCTGCACTCTATCTAGGTTAGAGCGCGTAGTGCATTCTGTGTTAGCTTGCAGAGTGGTGCTACACATACGTCAACAAGCCTCGACAGACCCAGCGATTTCTAGGGGACGTTTCCCTACAAACCATTCGAGTTATTCCTTGGAAATGAGTCGATGGGATGCCTCTGTGACGAAGGAGCATGGGTATGTTGCTACCAATGACCGCTGCAGTACCCACTCTCATGTTTTATGTTTTACAGGGAAGTAAGCACGACAGTTCCTTGGTAGACGCTAGGTTTATAGGTTCCCATCCAGCTTGTATATATGTATTGTGCCTGTGAGATAAAATTAAGGACACTCGGTTGGAAGATTCGGCGCGGACGCATGCTTGTTGACGATTTTGTGATTAAGCCTTCACCATGTCCCACATATTGCAAATACGCGCCAGGGAAATAATCCAAGCTGTCGAGCTTCCATCTTAAGTGAGTGGGAAACCTGGATGGGAGGTCTTCCGGAGTCAGGAATCAATGAACTAGAAGTTTGAAGCCACGACCACTTAGGGGGCTTTGAAATCTGAGGTGACACCTTCTAGGACCCAATAATCTAAACAGCAGCAGGGAAGTGAGGAGCGCCCAATGCAAAAGCCCCTATGATCATCAAGACCCTCGATCCGAGGAAGCAACACGGGTCATGTTGGTACGTCGACTAGGAACAACACTTCTCTAGCCGAGATTTACATTCCCGTTATACCTGCTCACACGAAACCCCGCTGATTGCTTGTACAATGACTTATTTATTATCAGATGGTGCACTTAACAGGCGTACTAGACCAGGTATGTCTAATAGCATGGTTCAACTTTCAGGCGGGGCGGTGATGGGTAAACATCGCGGAGTGTTTATAGATGTATAGAGATAGATTCTGAAGTGCAATACCACCGTGAATAAGCAAGAGGATCAAGCCACGTGCATTCAATTGGTGGGTGCGGCAGTCGGTTTTACCCGTTAATCCCCATACCATTCCGCGAAACCCATCCTACTCCTGTCGTCACGTTCCAAGTTCAGTAGTCAACCAGCAGAAGCAAAAGTCCTGTGGGGATTTGAGTCATGTGCCTGAGGGTCTGTTGGCAATGGACGCTATCGACAAAACGAAGCGCGACGGGTCGGAATGGTGACGGGCCGTGTACAATGTACGGCAAGCCGAATTGCATCCAGTCGGGGTGGTCGATTATACTCAGCATTGCGAATGACCAAAGTTTCTCCGTGCCGTAGGTACCGCAAACTGTTCGCAGTTGAGCTAGGCGGTCCTGGGGATCAGCTCGTACCAGACGGTTCCTCACAAAAGCCTCAATTGGTTGCTCATCTGCCATGAAACGGGGCAAGGCTGTGTCTAAAATATGTTTCAAACGGTCTTATACGTATAGCTGGAGTGCTAGCGGTATTGATCGAGTCCTGAAGCAGATGTGTCGAAACTGGATTCTTCCCGAAAGAGGAAAAAATGATTTCTACATAAAGGACTAACGGTTTTCTCCCTTCGCGCCTATTCATCACATTCTTGCCATTGTCCTCGTCTAAACCCATTGTATTTGTGAAGGATGGCAAGCATAGGCCTACTAAAGCTACTTGAACCACTTGCCATTGGCATAGGGAGGACTCGGCAGGTTAACGTGAGTTGCGCGCTCTTTTCTCTACATTGTGCATGTAGACTGAAGGAGATTGAAGTATTGCAATAGTATGGTCTTCCCTTGAGACGAGATTAAATGACTCAGAAACAGGAAAAGTTGCCAGTATTACAATAATGGTGCGTATTCTGTTCTTTGGCCCTCAGTTCTGTGACGCTGGGCATTGGGGCTCAATGGCTGGGATTAAACAGCTCTTGGACTGGCTCTTGATCCTTGACATGGAGGTTTCCCTAGTCTGGAAATCACATTGGAATGCGACAAAATCTTTGTACTTCATGGTACGGTATCTATCTTTCATCGACGCTTCGGTCATGATGTATCGTGAGTTCACTACTTTTTCAACAATATTTCTACATCATGAAATGACTGACCGCCGAAGACCAATTCGGTTATGCCCTTCCGCGCTCAGTGTGTGAAGCCACATACGTATATGCATCCTGTCAGTCGATCGTGAATCTCTCCCCTACAAACCGTAATTGACTTCCCTACTTACATAACAGTTGCATTTGTTATGGGCGTTGGTCTCTCGGAACGTGCGTTTTGGTCCTGCTACTTGCCCTAATGCTGCAGCTGACTTTGAGACAATGTCCACTCTATGGACAAAAACTTGCAGTTATCCTTACTCTCAGGACATGGCTGTCTGGGAAAGAAATAGAAAATTATCCTATTGCCTTTTTACACTTTTTGCTGCAACATGGATGACTGAGTTAGTGGTGGTAGGAGTTTATCTGACTGATACGACCCGTAAGTGTGTTTCAAATGATTGCAATATAGCTGGACTGAATTGTTGCTGATTGGGCACCGCTAGATGAGGCTTCTCCTGTGCCTCAGTTACTCGGATGTATAGTACTGGGCGGCAGCTCGAGGTTATCGGTCGAATACATATTGTTGATGGCGTATGACTTGGGTAAGTCCACAATTTCTTCCCCCAATCGTTTTTGCGATGGTCGTGTCTGGACAGGTATAATGGCCTTGATGATTATCCGGGGCATTTCGACTTGTAAGCCAATTTCTCTGTTGCATTGGGGAGCTAAATGCGGATTACATGTGTGCATTGGATATTCAGAAGAGGACGAGATTCCCCCCTAATGCGAGTCGTCTACAGAGATGGTAAGCACCTCCACAAATTTCGAACGTCGCGCAACGACTTGGACCTGAAGCCGCTTCTTTCAGGTATTATATACTATATCTATTTGTTCGGTACGGGAATCCACTCCAGTGCAAGACTTTCCGTAACTTTCCTCAGGTCTCGTCTTCTTGAATGTCATCATAATTCTCAAGCTTCCGGTAAGTCGTGTCATCATCCCCTTCTATCCTATTGACCCGGAAGTCACCTATCATTCTACACAGAGTGGTTATGTCAATCTGCTGATAATGTATGAAAGATTCGAATACTCACGTCCGCTTTGCTTATGCACTACCTGCAGGATGGAACGGGTGATTCACTCAGTACTGGCCTGTCGGGTTGTGCTGCACATAAGACAGCAATTATTGGAGGAACCAGTTCTAATATAACACATCCGAAATAAGTATTGCGCAGGCACAGCCGATGGTGATTGGCCTTATGATAACGTAGCGAGTAGCCTGTGCATAATGATATAGTTGCAGAATCCTCGCTCAAAGGAGGTCCGCAGGAACTTAGCCAGAGTGGCCTCGTAGTCAACATGACTGAACGTTACTCCCATCACCACGTCATTCTAGAATTGCCAACATAACGAAATTGGCTTAGCGTTTCAGCGTCTTGTTGAGCTCCAGCCCATCCACTCCGGATCTTGGAAATAGATTGTGATTGGCAGGTCCCTTATAGTAACTGTAAGATATGAGTGCTTTAAACTGGGTATGTTCTCACACACCTTTCCGCAGACTCGAATTCTCGTCCCTTCGGGCAAGTCTCTCTGCCCATAGGTTGACAATGGTAATATGAGACCTCAGAGACGCATTTAGATCCCAGACGAAAGAAAAGAAATGCGGCGGTGAATACTCCATTTTACTCGTTGCTCACCGCAATCGCTCGTTAACGGGGGAACTCTCACCAAAGGGACCACAAAATTCTTGGCACTATGGATCAGGGCGAAACAAACCAGTGAGTTGCACACAATGCCGGACTCGTGGCGCCCAGCACTCTTGTGGTAGCTGCGATGATGGCCTCTCCTCGCACTGCTTCTTTGACATCGTTTGGATAAGCCCCTGGACACAAGAAAAATATTATTTTTATCATCCTACCTTGACGACGATGAGCATACGATTTACGTTCCCCTTTCCTTCCTGACTCTCTAACTTCTCGTCCTCTTCACCTGCCCCTGCATAAAGCCAAATGGGGGCGGCCGGTCCGTTGCAGCCGTTTGAAGGGCCCATGATTGCGGTTGAGCGGACTGTACAGGGAGTCAATGAAAGAGCTCACAAACTAGCGTTATATTAAGCGTTAGATTGGCTATCGGCCTTCGAGTTGAAGGTGTCATTGATTTGGGAAGCGCGATGAAGCATATTCTAATCCCACCTTCTATCCAGGTTAGGGCGCGTGGTGCATTCCCTGTTAGCTTGCAGAGTGGTGCTGAACACACGACAGCAAGCCTCGGCAGACCCAGCGATTTCCATGGGGGGTTCTCTACAGATCATTCAAGTTATTCCCTGGAAATGAGTCGATGGGATGCCTCTGTGACAAGGGGGCATGGGTATATTTCTAGCAATGACCGCTGCAGTACCCACTCTCATGTTTTATATTACAGCGGAGTAAGTACGGCAGCTCCTTGGTAGATGCTAGTCTTATAGATTCCTATTCGGCTTGTATGTACGTGCTGTGCTTTTGAGATAAAAGTGAGGACTCTGGCTCGGAGGATTCAACGCGGACACGCTCTCTCTGACGATTTTGTGATTATGACCCACAAATTACAAATACAAAGTCACCGAGCTTCCATCAGGGCTATCAGAATCAAGAATCAATGAACTGGCTGTTCTGATACATCCAGTACCACTCAGAACCTCTTGCTACAATTTATACTAATGCATCCGCCATCTGGACCTGCTCATCTTCTTCGTCATCCCATCGAGCCTGATATCATCAGTATGATAGTCCGGGCAAGACCCTCTGCCGTTGAGTGCTTGCGATGTTACGACATTACTGATATATGCTTTCACTAGAAATGTGGCACGGCCATCGCACTGTTGCTCCCCTTGACTATGTTCGCTGTTTGGTTTCGTCAGGTTCACAAGCTGAGATTTCTCAATTAAGGAAGTTTTGTACTGATTTCGAAGTCCGGAAATGTTTCGTTTGACCTTTTTTCGTGGAATGGGCATTAAGGGACAGTGGAAGAACTTATTTGAATATTTTGTCTACGCTGTAAATTCTATTACGCAATAACCGCTCGTTGAATTTCTGTGTTTTCCGAGGATCAGGAACTGTTCATCAAAAGGAGTCGATTGCACATAGCGTTACTCTTTCCGTCTTTTTTTGGCATTTGTCCAAAAGTTTCGAAGTTCAATCACCCCAAATGGACGTTTTTGAGCCAACGGCTCGTTATTTTTCTGAACACTATATATCACTCAAAAGCTTCTGATGAAGTCTACCGATTGATATAGGTTCGTCATACATGAAACAATTCGGAGACATTCCCTGATTTTGCTCGTCCGCGACTGCGGTACAAACCATCTGCATCATGACCGAAGCTCAGCGCCGCTCAGGCCTCAGGGTCGTACCAATTTGATCCTGCCGAGCTCGTGGCGCCCAAGTTGTGGCTGGTGCGGTGATGGCTTCTTCTCCCAGTGCTTCTTTGACGCCGTTTGGGTAAATCGTTGGACACGAGAAAAAAATAAGTATTTTTATCCTGCCTGGCGACGATGAACATACGATTTACGTTTCCCTTCCTTCCCGGTTTTCTGACCTCCCGCGTCCTCTTCACCCGCCCCTGCAAAAAGCTAAATGGAAGCGGCTGGGCCATTGCAGCTGCTTCGGGAGCTCACGATTGCTGTTGAGCGGACCAGACAGGTTAATGTACGCTGATGAGATTCTTTCATATTGGACCTATGACTGATGGGCCGACAGTATTGCAATGGTGCGCATTGCTTCCGTATCCGATTCTAGAATATGTCTTTGATGGATTGTATTTTGAATGAAAAGTCGCCAGCGTGACGATCATGGTGGGCATCTAGCCTTTGCATCAAATGAAAGAGCTCATAAACTTGTGTTCTGTTAGGCGTTGGATTGGCTATTGACCTTCGAGTTGGAGGTGTCATTGATTTGGAAAGCGCGATGGAACACGACGAAAATCTTGTACTTCCTCGCGAGATATTTGCCCTTCATCGATACGTCTATCGTAATGTATCGTAAGTTTGCTCTCTTCGCGTTTAGTCCTTCGTTCCAGCTGAGCTTCATAGATCAATTCGGTTTCGCGCTTCCGTTTTCTGTATGTAAAGCAACATATGAAATTGCGGCTTGTAAGTCGATCTACACACACGCTCTAATGTATATAATTGTAACCCTAGCTGACGTTTTCGACTTCACAGGGATGTTCATCACTGGCATGGCCTGCGCAGAGCGTATGTATTATTTGTTCCCTGCTGCTTCACTCAGGCTTTTCTCAACCACCACTGGCAAATGCACGCTAGTCATTCTCACTCTTAGGACGTGGGCCGTCTGGGAAAAGGATAGGCGCTTGACATACGGTCTGCCCGTCCTGTTCGGAACAGTGTGGACAACGGGATTTGTCGTCATGGAATTCTACCTGAGGGGTGCAAGACGTGCGCGTTCCCATCCTCTTTTTACCTAGTGTTTCTTCTCAACCTGATCGAACTATGCAGACACGGCGTCTCCCGTCCCTCAACTCTTTGGGTGCATCGTGCGAGACGCAAACGCGATTTTGTCAGCGTGTTACATTCTATTGATGGGATATGACGCATGTACGTCTTTTGTTTCTCGTCCTTTAGTTTCTCTCGAACTTCCTTCTTCTTCCCCACGATTGCATAATTTCTGTCCATTTCTCCCCGCTATTTTCCCTCCCCCAATTCAAACCCGCTTCAACATTAATTCCGATTCTGATGACACATCCAGGTATCCTCTTCCTCATGATCATACGTGGCGTATCAGCCTGTAAGCGATTGTACGAGTGCTCTGTTGTTGGCCAGAAAACTGACACCTTGGGAACAAATAGTCAGATCCGGTGGAGATTCACAGTTTATGCGGGTTGTTTATAGTGATGGTAAATATTTTTTCAGACTTCTGGTCGCCATGGCTCGGATTTGCGGCTTTGGAGCTAACTTGGCTTCGGCTTTTCGTAGGCATTATCTATTATATCTATTTATTCGGTATGTTGTCGGAGAGAAAGGGCAGTTAAGGTGGCAATTACTGACGAGCTGATAGGCCTTTCGTTATTGAACACGATTATTATTCTCAAGCTTCCAGTAAGTCGAGGGTTGTCAGATCACTTTTCACTTGATATTTACTCGTTCGGTTCAGGGCGACTACGTTAATTTGTTGGTGATGTATGTCTTGATTCCTTCTATCTGCTTTAACGTTCTGACGTAAGGCCTATAGGATGGAGCGGGTCGTTCACTCTGTCCTGGCTTGCAGAGTGATTCTCCACATTCGGCAACAAGGGCGGATCCAGCAATGGGCGAGACAAGAAGCACTCTTTGGGGAGACTTCTCGGAATCAGATCCTCCCTCTCCGGGATGTAGTATATTAGAATACGCGGAATGGACAAAATTATTTATGCATAGCACGAAAAAATACGGTAAAAAGTGTGTTATTTCGAGCAACCCAAGGCATACCATATACAGAACACAATCCGCGCTACAGACTCTAATCGCTATCACTGTCGCTACTGCTATCATCATCACCCTGATCATCATCTGTGCTACTCTCATCGTCATCTTCCTCCTGTTCGACCCGTTTTTTCACCTTTCCGCCGCGCATGGCCGCCATCTGGCCGGCAAGTGTATCCTCATCGGGGTCTGAGATTTCATCGTCATCAGGTTGTTCGACCGTTGCCGGCTCCTCAATTTTCAGCTATAACCACGAGAGCGGGCGTCAGCACTCGATTCCAATTTGATTTGAGGGAACAAGATACGTACGATGATGTCCTTAGTAACCTCCTCCCCAACAAATGTATCTGACACCAAGTAGACCTTCCATGTAAACATGCCGGTGTTCTGAGGAGCCTGGAATTGGATCTTGTACGATCGGTAGTCCCGTTCATGTTTGGCATCAGGATTCGCGTAAGGCACGTCGGTGACTTTGAAAGGTGGTACGACGACGCGATTGAGCTTGTCATCAGCAAGGACGACCCACCATGATGGCTTGCGTTCCTGTATACATCGAGACATGAGTACAAGGAACCATTGTGGATGAAGGCGACATACGCCAGGCCAATAAGGGGCGTGTGCAACAGTGGCAACATCCTGCTCGTTCTCGAACTCCTCCATTTCGTTCCGTGAGATCAAGAATTTCTCGTCCATCTCATCGTTGTACTTAACCGCCTTCTTTGTCTCGTCCACATTGAGGTCTCTACGCTGAACTTTCTTGCCAGGTGGGTTGAGACGGAGCTTCACGACAAGGAAGACAATCGATGAAGGTGTCACAACGCGTTCGCCGATGACTATATGCAGACGTTTTCAATTTCGCGGCGCGGAGCGTACTAAAATACGGAACGCACCCTTGAAAGTAGCATCGACAATCTCAATAGCGCCCCATTTTTCCAAAGCCTTCTTAACGTCACCAACACGCTCGTCCTTCTTGGACTCAAGTGCATCAGCAAAATCAGTCAAGTTTTTGGTATTGGCGAAAGCCTCGACGTCAGTCTTTGAAATGGAAGGGAGTTGAGCTAAGCGAAGGCGTTCGTTTTCGATAGGTGGCAGAGCTTGGGCAAGATATGCGTGTAGGCGCATGATTGCGAGTGTTGGAAGAAGCCAGTTGCGAGAGATAGAGACGTTGAGAAGAGCACTGAGGAGGACGGGAAGCTGGAGGAGGATATCGGTTTGCTCTGTGCGCGCGATATCGTCAATATATGCTCAGAGAGTACGAGAATCGCCGAATCACTCACCTTTTTGTAACTTGGCATCCGAGATTTCAATCCTCAAAAGGTGCGCGTAGATCAGAACAAGAGCTCTTCGGCGCTTCACATGTAACTTGCCATCCACATCCTTGGCAATCTTCCTGACCTCACTCCATTTCGCACCAGCCCTCTTCTCAATCTCGCTTTCGAGCCTATCAATCCCCACGTCCGACTTCCTAACCCCAGCATCTGACAATTCAAACTGATACGCCTTGCCAAGCGTACCAACAACTTCCTCCATCCCGCTCTCCTCCTTCAGTCCCTTAAAGAACGCTGCAGCAGACTTGGCATGCACACCATCCTTCGTCTTTTGTCTATTACCAAACCACCACTTGCCGACGAGTGCGGGTAGTGCACCACCGAAGAGGAGACCGTAAAAGCCGAGCACCCAAACATTGTTATGTGACTCGACAATCCATTTGGGGAGAGCAATGCCCATAGACATTTCCTGTCGCCCGTCGGGGTTACCATAGAGTTCCCAATTTTTGCGAATGGTCTCGTCTGTAAGAGCTTTGTAGGCTTTTGTGATTTGGACGAAGCGATCTTGGATGGCTTCGACCGTTTCATTGATTGTCGGTCTCACTTTGTCGGGGTGACTGGTTACGGCAGCGGTAAGTACAAAATTTGATAGAAAGGATGGGGTGGACATACTATATGCGGGAGAGTTTCTTGTAGTGTGACTTGATCTCTTTCTCAGACGCACTCTAAGAAGCTTTCATTAACTGCTGGTATAATATATAATATACGATCAATGACTCACAGCACTGATTCCGAGAATCTCAAAGGGATTATACACCTTGTTTTCTATCGTCGCACCAGCAACCTTGTAACAGAGGAATGCAAATAGTGACCATCCGGCGATCAAAAAGTATGTCCTGCAGCGCATATAAGCATCTTCTATGTAAATCAAAGGCAGAATTGACTCAACACACCTCTTGCTAAGGTTGGGTGCAAATAACGATCCCTTCTCCCTCTTTGCAATCTTCGCACGTTGCTCGTGGCAAGGTTTACATTGACATCCGTTCCCCATTTGTTCTATAACCTCAAAGAAATCAACAAAGGGGAGAAGAATATAGAAGGCTAGGACGCACTCGGAGGTTTCTTGCTAACTGAAGACAATGTCATGGGCGTCAGCACCAAAGCAAGTATTGTGATCAGAAAATAGGCGGCCATGCTGCCGCCTTCATCGTAATGGTAATTTGCCATGGCCGGCGAGGATTCGGGAGCCTAAGTCAGGCTTTAGTGGATGTGGAGGTGAAGAGAGAAGGTGGCGGTTGTCGACGTGTAAGTGCGCTGGCGAAACATCCAATATGCTAACCCGTGACTGCTTGTCACATGTGTCATGAGCGCTAGTGTGCGCCTAGCTTTATTTCGGAGAATTCCAGATCGCTTCGGCGCTACTCGACTGGGCGTTTTTATGGCAGATTGTGGAGAATGACTTCGGCTCCACTCATGAAAATTCTTAGGACAATGACACTCATGTTCGCCTCGTGTTCACTCGGCAACTTGATAAATCGATTAAATCAATCGCAACGAGGCCCAAACATCACAAAAACACAACAGGTTCGTCCTTGAATAGGCCCAAGGCTTTTGCCGACTCATAGGGTGTCAAGCATTGGGGTCACTGAACATCAGAGGAACAGAACGTAGTTAGGACCGAAGTCTTCGATGATCCTCTCTCATCTCAAACCTCGCCGAGCTTCACTTTGCTTCGCGGAATCTCTGAGCACATGAGCTCCAGGAAGACACTCAGGACACCCGGCAGCAATCGCAACTCGTCCATCTTCCCTGAACTGACATGAGTCTGTGTACGACAACTTCCGGCTGGAATCCATCTCGACGGGCCGCAACTTCTTCTCTGATCTGACCCATTTGACCACTTGATTATCGCAACATTGCCCTAGCCAGTGGCCCGTGGAATACTTGCCAACCTAACTAGGTTAGTACTAATCAAATCCTCCACTTCATTAGCGAACGGTAATCTCATGGTACATAGGACATCCAAAACTAGTGATCCACGAGCCACGAGTTCCTTGCCGCATTCCGTTACTTACATCAGACTTCCAGCCCATTATCAAGCCGAATGTTTCCTCTGGGAAGTGTAATGAATTTGGGCCCCGTGATTACTTGATGGAGAAATCTCCCTACCCGCTTTACTGCATCGTGGATTCTAGATTGGTCACCAGTATTATGTCGATCAGTTTCCCTACAGTGACACTTAAGTGGTACGTGCGTACAATGTGTGTCAATGGGAATGTCATGATTCCATAGCAAGATGCTGTAGATTGCGATAAGATCTATACGAACCTTGACACAACGTCCAAGTCGCCGGGCACGGTGAATTAAAACGGATGAAAAGGAAAGGGATATAAGCCAGTTGGTTTTCTTTCCCTTCGTAATCCAGTCACTAGTCTTCCGTCCTTTCCAAAAGCAATGGTTTCGACAAAACCCAATGTCCTCTTCTTCGGTGCCACAGGCTACCTGGGCTCCCAGTTTCTCCTTCTCATCGGCCAAGACCCAGAGCTGAAGGACAGGTTTCACATCACTGCCCTCTGCCGCAATAGTCAAAACCGTCTCCCCGAGCTGCAAAAACTCTACGCTGATCTTGAGGTCGTCGAGGGCACCCTAGACTCAGACGCCATCATCCAAGAACAGGCCGCGAAAGCCGATATCGTTATCAACACTGCTAGCAGCGATCACATCGAGAGTGTCAAGTGTTAGTCCCTCCCCTCCATCCTCCCGATCTCTAATTCCTGAATCTTATTCGCGTTGTGATTTCTAGCAACTCTCAAAGGCCTCGAGAAAAACTCCGCCGCAAACCCTAACAAGCCCCCTCTCTACATCCAAGTTTCCGGTCTCGGTATCGCCTCCGACAACTCGCATGGCGAAGACATCGATATCGATGACATCCCCGCTTATACCGACATTGGGCTCAACCTCAACGACTGCCCTGCCGACAACCAACACGTCCCACAGGACAAACTCATCGTCGAGGCTGGCACACGTAAAGAGAACCCTGTACGCACGATCATTGTGTTCCCTGGATGGATCTTTGGTGTCGGAGAGGGGATACAGAAAGTCACGCTGCCTGTAAGGATTTTCGTGGATATGTTTCTTAAGGTCGGGTTTGCCGGAACGTGGGGTGAGGGTCATAGCAAGATGGGAAATGTGCATGTGAAGGATGTTGCTACTGCTGTTATTACGGTGCTCAAGGCTGCGCTAGAGGGGAAGGCTGATGAGGGTGCTGAGGGATTCTGTAAGTCTTCTTCTAGTTATGTTGGAGGGCCAATGGGAGCTGATCTGGGTTCTTGTAGACTTTGCCATCAGCAAACAACCTATGGTTACCAATCGCGAGATTGCTACTAGGATCGGTAACGTCAGTGGTCACTTTTTCAACCTTGGAATTTCTATTGATGAGTGATTGCATTGATAGATCTTGTTCGAGAAAGGCTTAATCAAAAAACGGGGATCTCGTGCTCTTCCCAACGAAGTCGTTGAACCCCTGGGTGAATGTAAGTCTTCTTCTCTATTATGTTCCTTATCACAACCAAGTTTATTAACCAATCCATGTATCTACTGAACAGATGGCTGGTCCCTCCTCGGAGCGAACCAAATCGCGTACCCGCAGCGCCTAAGCAGGTTTGGATGGAAGCCCACCGAAACAAGGAAGAGGCCACTCCTGGAGTCGCTCCGAGATGAGGTTGAGTTGTACCTTCGCGAGACCGGGAAAATCCCGAAATAGATGATGCCAGTTGTGAGGGTGTAGGAGGGATGCAGGTCTCGTTATGTCTTGTATACCATTACCGCGCACAATCGATTGTGTTATCCTTGTTCTCCCGCGTTTGTTATGGCAAACTGGTGTAGATGGAGATACGTGCTTTGGCGCCAGACATAAAGATAGGAGCTCGGATCTAATTTACATTTCCTTGGCACTCCCGATGACCCTACCCCTGTTTCCGCACGCATCGCCGAATCTTATGAGCATAACTGATTCTACACGAGTCTGGCCTGTTCTATGAATCCATCAGGAGTACGGATTTGACAAAAGCCCTGCCAGCCAATGCACAAGTGACTTGTTGAATGACATAAATCGGAGGGCAAGTGGCACTAGTGACCGTCGATCACGGTAATCAGAACGGTAGGTGCCTGCCCTCATGGCTTTCCTGCTTGGTCTTGTCCTTCACCACCACCACATATATACAACACGGTCCCTACCCGCCCACCCCAGTGCCAATCGCCGATGTCCTCCACAAACCCATCCACCTCTGAATCAACCACGTCCCCGACAATAACATTCTCCACCGCACCACAAGCAACCCCCGCGCAGAACGCCAACAAAAACCTTCCTTCGAACGTGTACACCCTCCCACAAACCGCACAGCTCGAGGCATTGTATACGATTATTAGGGATAAGGAAACGTCAAGGGGAGACTTCTTGTTTTATTCGGATCGCATTATTCGGTTGCTAGTGGAGGAAGGGTTGAACCATTTGCCAGTTGTGAAGAGGGTGGTTGAGACGCCGACGGTGAGTATTGCTACCGAGTCCTTGAATGTGAGTTGGGTTGGATAGTGTTAATAATCCTGAGATAGGGTGCGACGTATGAAGGTGTTGGTTTTGAAGGGAAGATCTGTGGAGTGTCGATTTTGAGGGCTGGGGAGGTGCGTTTTTATGTCCTCAAGCGTGCCTAACGCTGTCGACGGATAAGTCGCGTACAGGCTATGGAAGCTGGCCTACGTGAAGTGTGTCGGAGTGTCAGGATCGGCAAGATTCTCATTCAACGGGTATGTTGGCTCTTGTTCTAATCTGAGGAGTCCCCTTTTTGATATGCGGTTATTCTAGGATGAGGAAACGGCTCAGCCGAAACTGTTTTATTCGAAGTTCCCGTCCGATATTGCGAGGCGATACGTTCTACTGCTCGACCCGATGCTAGGCGCGTCTGTTCACTCCTCGGCACTCCAGACAGTCACTCATATACTCAACGACTACTGGTTCTGCTAAACAGCTACAGGAGGTTCTGCGATTAAGGCTGTGGAAGTGCTTATCGAGCACGGTGTCCCTGCCGAGCGTATTATCTTTATCAACCTCGTGCGTCTTACATATTCTCCCCGTTTCCTGCCCCCTTTCTAACCGGTGGTCTGCATTCCCATATCCGATTACCTGATAACTTCCTAATGATTTCCTGGATTATTGATATTCATTACCTGCTTCCTTGCCTTTTGTTGTTATACGAATTCTAGATCGCGTCACCTGAAGGTATATCGAACTTTTGTACGCGATATCCGACTACCAAAGTTGTACGTTCTCCTTGTTCCACTCCAATTCCTCTCTTCATTGACCTCAATGCGTTAATAGATAACTGGCTGGATCGATCAAGGGTTGAACGAGAAGGCGTATATTATCCCTGGGCTGGGTGACTTCGGCGAGAGGAGGTACTGTGTATAATTACACCCATCCCAGTTTATGGGACTGGCTGCGGGTTACCTCGGTGTTTTGATCTTTTCCTTGTATTTCGTTGCATACTCAGGTGGGCACAATTCATCTCGGAGGTATCACCGTGGTTTTGGCGGCTCTCACTTCCTGCTTGTGGTGGCAACCAAAGGTTCTATTCCAAAACATATGCCGAATCGCGACCATTAGTATGACAAGGATTGGGTTGCGTGCGATCAATCGCAAATAGGAAGACGACAAGTGATATGCGATCAGACAACCGACAATCGTTACGGTCATTGGTTATCCCAACCGCCTGCAACTGTTGACACCTGCTGCGATTCGACAACTTCACAAACTCTCATTTCTGCTGCTGCGGGTGACCAGCGATGCCGATGGTCGGTGACCGAGGACTGATTTAACGATGCGTGAGAATTGCGTTCAGCTCCTCGAGAAGCCTCGTTCCATGGCCGCAAACATGGAAGAACATGGGTTGCCATCAAAAAGTAGCTTATTTTAACAGCTGCGGCAACCGATAACATTTGGCGTGGCCGGCGCAACACTGCTTTGAACAAGCCCGAAGGCGTCAATTCGATCACTGAGGAGCCCTTTTCTCAGAGATGTCGGACAAGAAGCAGAGGGAAGCCGAGGCGTGTGTATGTGAACGCTTAACATCTGAGGGCAATAACGAAGGCGAATTGAGACCTTGTGTGAATCTAGAGCTGAGACTCCTCAGGAATATTTGAACATAGAAATACCGGGCCAATTCCGGTAACGCATTACGATTATCAGGTTTGTCATTGACCAACAACAACATCAACAAAATGTCTTATCTCCGACATTTACCCTTCTTATATTCTTGCCTCTTGCTTTCATCTCCGGCTTTGATATTACTCTCAGCTATCTCGGTAGTGGAACAGTTGTACCTTGGTCTTTTGTAAGTCAAGGAGACCACGAAGTTGAAGTGCTCGCGCTCGATTGAACTATAGCACCGGTGCTGCGCACCAGACTCTATAGCCACCCATCTGCGCCACCAGCCATCCATTCGTCTAATTCCCGACTAGACCACTCTCAGCCATGGCTCACAAAATCGAAATTCCACCTGGGATCCTGTACCTCGTCCATTTCTCACCAAGGCTCCTCACACCACCGCTCACAGTGTACATCCTCAATTACCTTTTCTCTTCTCCTCATATACCTATCCTCTCCACAATAAATGGGTTTGGACCGCTGCGTACGCCGTACCTCGTCTGCGCGATGATGGCTTCGCTGCCGGTCGCGTTGGCGCTGAGGGTATTTTGGGATGAACTGAAGATTAGGCTCGAGGCGAGGAGGTTGGGCGCGGTGTTGCCGCCCCGGGTGCCGGATTGGTTGCCTGGTGGCATTGGGATTTTGATGAAGAATGCGAGGGATGCGAAGACTAGATATATCGGTGAGTTTCTCGATGACCTTGTGTGCTGGTTGGTGAAACTGAATTGATACCGGTAGGGGAGGGGTTGGAGGAACTTTATCAGCAACTTGGGTCGTACACGGTCAATAATCGGGTGTTGTTTGAAAATAGGGTGCGTGTCCCATTTTGCGGTTTACCCGATCGCGGAGTGCTAACTTCTGCGGTGGCATAAACATATATTTATAGATTATAACTGCGGATCCAGAGTATATCAAAATCATCCTCTCGACGCAGTTTGACCACTTTGAGAAGGGTGCGTTATATCCTGTCTTGACACTAGGATCAGTTTGTAATGTGCCGCTTTAGGTCCCGAAACGCGATGGCTTTTCCAACCACTCTTGGGAACAGGCGTCTTTGCAGCGGATGGTGAGCTTTGGAAGTGCGTCTTTCCTTTGCCCTTTGGAGATACCAGCCGTGTAAACTGATTCGGTACGTATGCTGTAGGTTCCATCGTTCGATGACCAGACCGTTCTTCAGCCGAGATAGGATTAATCACTTTGATATATTCGACCGACACGTCGAAGATGCGTTGAACAAACTTGCAGAGCGGTTAAAGGAGGGCGTGCCTGTTGATTTCCAGGTCTATTCTCACCTCACTAAATTTCTTATATCCACTGAACTCGGGTTGTATCTCAGGATCTGGTTGGACGATTCACGCTTGATTCTGCTACTGAATTCCTTTTCGGCCACGATGTACAATCTCTCTCAGGCCAACTTCCATATCCGCATAACCACCCTTCCTACTCGTCTGACAGCAAATTTTCGACGAGGTTCGCGCAGGCATTCTCCGAAGCGCAGGCTACAACATCCAAGCGTGCACGGTATGGTAGGCACTGGCCCCTGATGGAATTTTGGAAGGATAAGATCAAGGAACCAATGAGGGTTGTAAAGGAGTTGATTGAACCAATTGTGGAAGAGGCTGTGAAGAAGAAGCGGCAGCGGATTTATGCAGCAGGGGGCAGTAAGTTTGGGGGAAAGGGGAAGGGGGAAGGAATGGGAGGGGGAGACATGGAGGAGGAAGGGACCTTGTTGGAGAATCTTGTGAACGAGACGGATGATTTAGAGATTTTGAGGGATGAAATTATGAGTTTGCTGGTTGCAGGCAGGGATACTGTAAGTATAAATTCCACTTCTATTGGCGTGCGTATCTTGATTGGATTGGGCTGATGGTCATCTAGACGGCGAGTACGTTGACTTTTGTGGTTTATATGCTTGCGGAGCACCCGGAGGTGCTGAAGAGGCTGAGAAAAGAGATATTGGAGAAGGTTGGATCGTATAGGAGGCCTGAGTACGAGGATTTGAGGGAGATGAAGTACTTGAGGGCTGTTATCAACGGTGCGTGTGGTTTCCTCACTCTCAGTAACTTGTGCTCATGCATACAAACAGAGACGCTAAGGTTATATCCCATTGTGTGAGTCCATAAGCGCTGGGGGGGCTGTGAATGTTTTAAATTAAGTCGACATAGACCATTCAATATCAGGACGTCGAAGACTGCAGTGCTCTGGCCCGCGAAAGAGCCTGGCGGTAAACCCTATTACATACCGCCGAACACGAGGACGCCCTACAGCGTACTCGTTATGCATAGGAGAAAGGATCTTTGGGGTCCAGATGGTTTGTACTTCAGCTACCCATGCAGTTTGCGATAACAGCTAACGCATTCATGCTATAGCTCTTGAATTCGATCCAGATAGGTTCCTAGACCACAGGTTACACAAGTACCTTACGTCCAACCCGTTCATATTTCTCCCTTTCAATGCGGGACCGAGAATATGCTTGGGGCAGCAGTTTGCGTATAATGAGGCATCGTTCTTCCTTGTGAGGTTGCTACAGAGGTTCGAGAGTGTGAGGGTAGAGGTCGAAGCTATGAACGAGGGTGCAAGAGTGCCCGAATCCTGGGGGAAGGAGAAGGTGGGTGCATGGGAGAGTATAAGGAGGAGGGAGAAAGTGAGGCCGTTGACCCATTTGACTATGCACGTGAAGGATGGGGTGTGGGTCAGTATGAGAGAAGCGAGGAATGAGCATTAAGAGTTTGAGCAGATCTGTTCTTTGCTTATGTATTGCTTGGTGTATGTACGTATCAATGTGCGCCTTAGGTGTTTCGAATTATCTATTTATTGAAGTCGCTTTGGACAGCGTTGGAGTCAGCCATCGGGCACTAGGCTTGCTTGATTTAATACTGCTCTGATGATGGTTATCCATGTGCGCCCATGTCAGACTTCCAAACTTCCTCCTGAGCTTCCAGTTCCTACTCGCGTCGGCAGTGCTGTGTTAAAGAAGATCGGTTCTTCGTAATCAGCACCGACGATCCCCGTTTCCGTTTGCGATGGCAACGGTGTGAAAGTGCTGCGCTATCACTCAGATGTGACGGTGTACGTCATTGACATCATTATCAGGGCGAACACGGATTTGATGAACACGTGATCGGGTGGCTGCACCCGAGGGCACCCGCAGGACCCGGCTTGCGTGGTGACTCGGCAACTGGAAAAAAAAGAAATATTTATGCTCATAGCCGGGAATTTATATTTTTGAATTCCGCGTTGTGACTTGTTCTGCGTTGCCTCATACCAGCAGAGGCCAGCCTTTGAGCTGACCACCTCTTTGGCACATCTATTCGACGAGAGAGGCATATCCTTTCGCCTCCATCCTACGCATAATATCTCGCACCGACGACGGGAGTCCCTGTGATGCTCCCAAAGGTCGCGACTCACATCCTACATACCACTTCGAGGGCTGCTGCCCAAGTTGTCCAGACTCCGTTGAGGAATGTACTTCAGACAGGCTCCTCGAGTGGCTCCAACCTTGGTAGTCGGAATGGTCCTGGAAGCTCGAACTGGGGCGGCCATGGACCTGGTACAGGAAGTGCGAAGCAGAATACCGGTAGTCGGTATTACTCTTCGTTCAATGTGCGTTTCTTCCTATCAGACATTTCACTAGCTTACCCGTGGCTCTCCTTGTTAGACTGCGGGAAGGGCCGTTTCGCAGGCGAACGCGGTCTCGGCCAACCTAGATGGCACCTTTGCACAAGCTGATGAAAACGACGAACACGCCCCCCGTCGCGTCGTCGTCATCCAAACACAACCTCAATCGCAAGCAAAACGACCTCGCATCCGCAGTTCCAGTGTCTCCCTAACAAAAGCCGAGTCTCTAGGCGTTCTCAAAACGTTGCAACTGCATGGGCGCTCGCGCTTCCTGCATTCGGCTATCGAGGCGGCACCACAAGCGGTCCAGCTCCAGCCTACACCGCCGCTTACACCTTCCAGGCCGAGGAGGAACTCGACTTCTTCGTCGGATGGGCTGGATAGGCCCGCCTCCCCTGTGAGAAATTTTACGGTTGCTGCTGTTGAGTCAGGGTCGCCGTCCACAGCTGAATTGCCCCTGCGTCCTCGTCGGAATTCGACTTCGTCGACGGATGGGTTTGAGAAGGCAGTTCTGGAGCCGCCTCAACCTATTGTTAATGAGCCTCAACAGCTTGCGCTCCCTGAAACGAACTCGACCTCGTCTATTGAAGAACACGGACGTAGCGGTGCCTCCCCCGCAGAGCCCAAGCCTATCACCCCTCCCCAATCCCTTCGCACATCCCGGCCTACTACACCTGTCTCGGAGTCTGCCCTTGCTTCCAGCTTCCAGTACCTTGTCGAGGCTAAAGAGTCTGGCAATGCTCACCGTGTCGCTGAGGCTGTTGCTCTGTTCCGCTCGTCTGCTAAGGATCCCAAAACCGCCGATTTCAATCTCGCACTTGAGGCTTTGTATACCACTCGGGAGGGGGAATCAGTCATCCCCATGCTCGAGACATACAATGACATGATCAAGCGGTCTATCCAGCCTGATGACACGACGTACAGCCTACTTATCATGGCTTTGACCGACCGGGATTACGAACTCGCACGTGCGATGAAGTCTTTGTCGGATTTGAAGCGTCGCACCGAAATTTATGGTGGTGGCATTGACGGGCACAAGCTCAAGAGCATTCGGGATCGTCTTGATATCCTAGTCTCGGAACACAAGGACAACTTTGCGTCGGTTCTGTCGCTATTTTATGCAGCCAAGGGCACCACCCCTGTTCTCCCTCTCAAGGTCTACCTCAACCTCATGCGCACATGCGCACATCACTCGAACGTCGATGCTGCAGTTGAGGTCTTCCGTCATGTTGGACAATCATGGGAGAAGATGCGGCCTATGTTCTATCGGATTTTGATTCAGGTTTATGGCAACACGAATAACATTGCTGGCGCGGAGAAGGCTTTCCAACATTACATCATCGCTGGACGCGAAGGCAAACTATCGATTGACGATTTCGCTGTCGACTACCAGAAAAAGCACATCCTTTGCTGGAATGCCATGATTGAAGCATATTTCCGTTGCGGACTCCCCGACAAGGCTATCGGATTATTGGATCAGATGATGAATTCTCCCGCAGGCCTCGACTTTGGCTTGGCAGATACCCCTTACCCGGCTTCATCGACTTTCACGACTGTCCTCAAGGGCTTTTGTGAAGCGGGCGACGTTCAAACTGCGTGGGCATGGTATGAGCGTTTGCTGCAACACGGCGTCGAGGTCGACAATCCCTTCGTGCCGTCGGACCAGCCTATCAAACCGGACGCGCTTGCTGGATCAATCATGATCGAGGCACTCGCCGAAGACGGCTACATCTCCGAACTGAACAAAATTTACCCAACGCTCAACCTCGCTCACCCCGACATGCAGTCTGCGCCATTGCTCGTGTATAAAGCGAATATGCGTGTTATCCATCAAGTCACCGACGACGCGGAGGCGAAACGTGTGTTGAACTTCCTGTTGGCGGAGGTGTTGCCGAGGGTGAAACGCGCGAAGCATAAGACGACGATTATGAGGCAGGTCGCGCTCGAGTTCCTGGGGAGGGGTATCGAGGATGACGCGCTGGTGGCTTATTCGGATTTCTTTGAGAAGAGGATGGCGGAGATTAGGGCTGCGGATGTCAACTCAGACACGCCGGCGAACTTGATGACAATCTTGCAGGCATCATTCCATGGATTCCAGGACGTATACTTGGGGACTGTGACGGGGAAGCAGACGTTGAAGTTTGGCGCTGTGTTGGCGTTGATGCAGTTGGGTCGGTATCTTGGCGTCGAGATCCCCAAGAAGGCGCAGATGCATGTGTTGCATTCCTATGCGGTGGCGAAGAGCAGTAACCAGCTTCCCCTTGCTCATATCACACTTCGCGACTGGGAGCAATTGTTGACGATGGCTTTGGAGGTTGAGGGCGTGTCGCTCGCTTCGCCTATGACTTCGGCGCGGGTATACGATGACGTTCCTGGATACACTTTCGATGGTGTACTTGGCCTCATCGAGGACTTCAGTCGGATGCAAGTTGATATTGAGAAGCTTGCGCCGGGCATCATGAACAAGACGATTCGACACCTCATTTCGGTTTATGGGCCCAACCACGTCATTAGCGCGTTCCAGAACTTCGGTCCGACATTCCAGCGCGCGTTGGAGGACAGCGAGGAGATTAGGACTTTGGCCGTTGAGGGCAGACTCCAGAACGCTCCGCAGAATGTCATCGCGGATGAACGTGCTCAGAGGTTAATGCAACCTTACGGCAACCTCGTCGTTAACGCTGCACAAACGAAGGCTATTGATGAAGCACTCAAGCATAACAACGTCCGCAGTGAGGTCTTGAACGCTTATGCGCGCCTGCAGCAGGGCTTGGAGCATCGGAAGGTTCCTGCACCGAGGGTGCTTGGGCGGCTGATCCAGGGATTGGGAAGGCAGGGTGAGGTTGATAAGGTGAAGGAGGTGTATGCGATTGCGCAGGAGGTGTTGAAGAGTCTGGAGATGCAACAGGACGTGTTGAGGGAAGGGTGGATCTGTGTTGAGGATAGCATGATCATCGCGCTTGCGCATGCCGGGGATGTTGATAATGCACACGTTCACCGACTCAGGATCATCGAGCACGGCGCAGCGCCTTCTGCTGATGCGTATGGCGCTTTGATTCTCTACGTCAAGGACACCACGGACGACGCGTCGAACGCGATGATGCTCTACCGCGAAGCTGCGCAGGCTAACGTGGAGATGAACATCTACCTCTATAACAACATCATTTCGAAGCTCGCCAAGGCTCGCAAGGCAGACCACGCGTTGGAGATGTTCCAGAGGATGAAGGCACAAGGTGTCAAGCCGACGTCCATCACGTATGGAGCATTGATTGGTGCGTGCGCTAGGGTGGGTGACGTCCAAAGCGCGGAGGCGTTGTTTGCGGAGATGGTCGAACAGAGGAACTTCAAGCCGAGAGTACCGCCGTATAATACGATGATGCAACTCTATACGATGACGAAACCGAATAGGGAGAGGGCACTGTGGTTCTATGAGCAGATGGGATTGGCAGGAGTTAGGCCTACTGCGCATACTTACAAGGTATGTTTGTTTCCGATGGGTTATGGTGGAATTTTTGACCGAGATATTTTTTCTCTCCTTGTTTAGTTGCTGCTTGATGCTTATGGCTCGATTGAACCGGTCGATGTTGCGTCTATGGAAGCGGTGTTTGAAGAGCTCAAGAAGGACTCTCATATTGACGTTCAAGGCACACACTACGCTTCGTTGATCAACGCCTATGGCTGTGTACAACGCGACCTTGACAAGGCCATTGCAGTCTTTGACTCCGTCTCCGCTTCCGCCTCTTCTCCTGGGCCGAAATATTCCGCCCTCGATGCAGTTGTCTTCGAATCCATCATCAATGTTCTTGTTTCCCACCGTCGCACGGACCTCATCCCTGAGTATATCAACAAAATGACTGCCGCGGGCGTGCATATGACCGCTTACATTGCCAACTTCTTGATCAAGGGTTATGCGATTGTGGGCGAGTTGGATAAGGCGAGAGAGATTTTCGAGAGCCTTGTGGATCCCCCGACGGGAGTCGCGGCCCCGAACAATCATGCGCCGCATAACCCGAGCGCTGGATTGAATATTGGATGTATGGAACCCGTTTATCGCGAGGTAAATATTATTGGTTGATTGTTTCTGAAAGTTGTCTTGATGGTATTTCGTTGTAGCCTTCGACTTGGGAGGCAATGGTTAGGGCCGAACTGGGCGCTGGACACCGGGATCGGGCGTTGGATCTGTTGCAACGGCTGAAAGCTCGGTACGTATCATTTTTCTCATTCTACACAAATCGAAATATTGAGTATATACGCTTGTAGGCAATACCCTGAGGCGGTGTATAACCGCATTAGTGGTGTCATGGTTGACCATTCGTCTCTCCTTGTGTAGACGGTCTTCACTCGGTTTTTTGGTCGCGTGGATCCTATCCCAATGGATGTGCTTCACGCTGGTTATTCGATCCCGGCTTTTCGTCTTTGAACACAGGTTTCTGTCTTCCTCGGTCGCCCGTTGTCAACTTATCTACACTTTCCATCTTTCACCTTATTCCGGTGTTCGCGGAAAATCAACAACCCCAACATCACGAGGCTATTGCTCTAAAGTTATTCGTTGCGATATTCAACACGTTTCGGCCTTCATCCCGACTTCGACCGACCTGCCTAGACTTTTGGAATACAGCCCTTCTTGGATTTCTCCGCCATGACCTATTACTCCATCTTCCCGGTTCTACCCATGTCTTCTTCCCCTTGCATATTCCCCTTCCCCGAGTGGCCCCTTACCGCCCCACCCGACCAAAAATAACCTTTTACTTCGCCTCTGCGCACTAAAAAAGGCTTTCTTGGACAATACCTAGCTTCGCATCATCCTCATCTACATCTCCGATATCCAAGTATCATACGGCTACGCTAATGCTTTGGTTCTTACTCAGACGACATACCTTTTGATGCAATGTTTAACATGATCCATCAGACGATCGCGTGTATTTTATATTTATTTACAAGTTTTAGTACGTTCGCTGTAGAACGAACAAGTGTACGAATAGAAATGTGGAGATGGATCCGGGGAACCTTCCTGTCTTGAGGCCTGAATGGGCGCTTGGACTGAGAAAGCTCGGAAAAGCTAGTTCGTAGTTCGCACAGGAAAGCTGTATGATATAATGTGCCATTCAGTCTTGACAACATGAGCCATGTTCATTTCATGCATAAGTAATGTTACTCTTAAATAAACATATACCAAATGCACAATGAACGTCGACTATGCGCTGGAACCCTTGATCAACATTTAACATATCTTGATGCCTTTTGTTAGCCACCTCAGTCATCCTTACGAAGCAAGACTCGAACATTGGTTCACGACCTCCTTGCTCTCGCATCCGCTAGTGCTTTCCCGATTGCCATAAATTCTACAACCGGCTCCCTGTGCGTTCTTGAGCGTGATGTCAACGAAACCCGTGTCTATGTCTCTTCGGGCGGACCTTATTGCTGACGAGCACCATTTTGGACGATCTCTTGTATAAGCATGGCATTATCGTTTTTGAGCGTCGTGCTGACATATTTTCTTGATTACGCCTGGGATCGTTGCAAAGAGACTCATTGACGGAAGAGCTTCACATCTGGCATGGAGGCTGTAGTAAAGCTTATACGTGACTTAGGTCACCTAGAACGGTTTACCGCACCAGGACAGGGTCGCCTATCAGGGGCTCTGAGCACTAGCCTGACTATTCCCAGGTTGAAGCCCATGACTAAAGGTCTGCAATTGTCCCGCAAACCATCCAAAAAGAGCTCCTTGTTCTGATCCTTTCCCCCACTACCCCTTCACAAAGCAAGTAACTGGTGTGTGCTGTCCCTGGTACATGCTCAGTTATGGTTCAACACTACATTCCAGGTGACCAGTAACAGTACTGATATTCAAGAAGGGGCGAACTTCCTCGACTGGTTGAAAACTTGCTCGGCGGTGTCTGTTTTGTCTGAGCTCGCAGACATGCTCGATCTTTCTGACATCAACATCCGCCGGGCGCCAGATCGAGGGGTAAAGATACCGGAAGATTTGGATGCTCGACTTTCGGACATGCGCAGTTTATCTCGTCGCGCACTCGAGGAGGATCAACCTCACTGTGATTACATAGTCGCCATTACCGGGATGTTGTCTCTTCTCCGATATCTTCGTGATGGCGCCTCGCCCGATTTCGAGGAAGCGTTCGAGCTTTTTCATACTGCGAAGGAGAAGCTCGGAGAGAAATGGGACGATCCATTAAATCCATTCTGGCAAATGTTTCATGTTTACCTGTCCTGGATCCATAAGGACGTCGTTGGAATGGCGCCAGGTTATAAGGCCACTCTTTCGCCATACGTTTCTGAATCACAACCCGGATTTCAGAGGGCAGATATCATCCCATTAGCCAACTTCCCCGAGGCCCCGAGCATCACTCATGATGCTTTCCCCATCGATCCACACGCTCCCGATTATTTGTGCATGATTGGGACAGCGCTCGTGAGACGCTTTCAGGTGTACCACGACCGGAATGATATTGACAAGGCTGTGGACTATGGGAAGAAGGCGATCTCACATTCAATGTCGAACCCCTTGTGCCATGCATTTCATTGTCATCGGCTTTCAACGTTCCTGATCAATAGATTTGATTATTTCAGAGCTATTTCTGACGCCGACGCAGCCGCCCAATATCATATACTGGCTTTCCAAACGATAACCGACACTCCCGCGAGCGAAAGCTTTCAGGACTCGCTGGAGCTCCAAGCCCTCTCCGTCCTGAGAAGACTTATGTCCGTGGGAGCAGGCCACAACCGTCCCCTTGATCAAAGGGTCATCCAACTTGACGACTTTTATGTTTCAGTTATCAGACCTATCAGCCCGGTCTTCCTGATAATCCGTTCAGCTCTTGCGGACTTCTACCAATCAAGCTTTCTGGAGACTGGCGGCTCTGAGCCCACCCATGTACACAAAATCATCGAGCATTGTACAAAATTTCTCTCAAACATCCCGGACTCTTTCAGTCTAGAGCTCCGCTTGAAATGCCTCGATCAGTTGGCGCTGGCATACCAATACCGCTTCGGACATTCTGGAGCCGAAAGCGATTGGAACTTGCATATTGAGCATCTCCAAGCCCTTGTCCGTTCTCTTGAGGACGCCAATCGGCCTGGATCTTGGGATACCCGAGAACTCAACCTGGATGATGCTCGCCGCCGGTTATCTCTTGCTCTGATACGTCGATTCTCAGTATCGAAGGATCCAAGTGACTTGGAACTTGCCAATAAGCTGCACGAACTTACAGTCCAAGATTTGGATCCAGCTTCCTGGCATCCGCACGATTACCGTGTTCCCCTTGTCCTCGATATGCCCAGTGGGCTCGAACGCAGAGATCGGGGATCGTTGAGGAACTGCCTTACAGAACTCCACCAATCTCTGGAGCGTATCGCTGAATTAACTGGGGGACCCACATTGCCGTCGAGTCGCCTCACGCATGCGATGTGTGCCTATTATGACTGGGTTTTGACATCCAATCCAGACAGCGCCAGGAGTTGTATCGACATATGTCGAGATTTAGCTTCGTTACCAGGAACAGGGCCAGACATACAATCGAGGGCTGCAGTCATGTGGGGCCAGTTGGCGTTCACTCAAGGTCTGCTGGAGTGCCTTGACGCGTTCCAAATCGCTTCGAATCTCTTTTCAGAGGTTTCTAGCTTGCAGTTGGGAAACAGGTTGCAGGAGACGTACGGAAAAACTTTGGGATTCTTCCCTTCAATTCATGCGATGGCCACCGCGGCTGCAGTCGATTTTGGAAACAGGGTCGATCTAGCGATCGAGTACTATGAACAAGGTCTCTCTACCACTTACAGACAACTGCTACAACTCAGGGGCGAGGTTCAAGAACTCGAGCGGGCCCATCCCACCCTCGCACAGAGGTTAGCTGCCTCGTCCGCGAAGCTACTTCAGCTCTCGAATCCAGATCCCACTGACTCCATGAGCCTCGATCCCGCCACTGTCAGCGATGAGAGGATGGAGGCTGCAGTTGAGCACAGGAGGGTGATAAATGAGATTCGAACCAAATCCGGGTTCGACAGGTTACTACTTCCACTCCCGTACAAGGAGTTGGCCGTTGCAGCAACTGATGGCCCGGTGATTATGCTGAGCCATGCTTACGCTAACTTTGCGCATGCGTTGATCTTGTTAGGCGCAAACAAAGTTCCAGTGGCCTTGGGCCTGCCTGGAGTTACACAAGAGGCAGTGGATAGGTTTACTCGGAAGTTGATGACATTCCTACACCGATGCAACGCCCTCCGAGGGACGGCTGATGACAATAATTCTGGCCGCGCTGGAAAACCTTCGAAGCCCCTGCCCCCTCGAGGATCGATTAACTCAGACGAGTTTGAGGAGGTCCTCGATTGGCTATGGAATGGGATCGTGGATCCCGTGTTCAAAGAGCTCCGAGAAAAACGTGATCATCCGGGCCTGTTTGTGTGCCAACAATGGCTGACTACTTATTTACACTAGAACGGAGTAACCACGGGACGAATATGGTGGTGTCCCTCCGATGTCTTCACCCGTTTCCCTCTCCATGCTGCTGCCCCGATCGACTCTCCTTACACACAATCCTACACTCACACCCTAGAGTCATTGATTAAGGCACGAAATGGGGCATCCAGCGATTTGGGAACAGGCGAACAGGTTCGGATGTCAGTCGTCGGGGTAAGCAAGTACGAGGGTTGGTCCTCTCTAGCCTGTGTCAGAGACGAGGTCGAGGTCATCTCGCATCTTGCGCAACATCGGGCATCCTGGTTACGTCTGACCAAACTCGAAGACGAGCCGCTCAAGTCGAAAGAGTTCTGGATGCCATCAAATCTTCCCACATCGTACACCTCGCCTGTCACGGCAAGCAAGATCATGATAGGCCTCTCGAAAGCGGACTCATCCTCCACAGTGGCATCCTTACACTAGAGCGGCTTCTGGCAGAAGATCTACGCTCAGCACAACTCGTGGTTCTTTCAGCGTGTCAAACTGCAACTGGAGATGAGAAAAACATGAACGAGTCGATACATCTAGCGGGAGGTTTCATGGCAGCTGGCTTCAAAGGGGCTATCGGGACCCTATGGAGCATTTGTGATTTGGATGCTCCTGTTGTCACCAAGATCGTCTGAGACCATCATGAAGCACGAAGGGATAGACATTCGCGAATCCGCGGAGGGCCTGAGGAAAGCAGTACGGTATCTTCGAGAGAAAGGTGTAGCTCACGAACGGTGGGTACCTTTCATACACGTTGGAGTTTGAACTTTTTATCTTCGCCCTTTCACTGGTGACATTGTGTGTGGTAGCTCTAAAGAGGAAGGAAAGAACCCAATAATGCTAGCCTTCCAAGAGTATGACGCTTGGACACTAACTATTGGAACTTTCTCTTATTGTGTATGTGTGATTCAATAATTACGAACCGATGCTGCGCGAGTGTTCCAGCCCATGTAATCTACATGATACCATACTGGGTAAGCAAGAGCAGTACAAAGACGACGATAAACGAGTTAACAGTATGATACCGCCCGTTCACGTTTACGATAAGCAATAAAAACATCATAATACAAGAGCAAGTCAAGTTACGAGAACGGTAGCAAGACCCTAGAGGCGCACCACTCCCACTCGTCTGGATGCACCGCCGACCGAACCAGAATCAGAACTCGTCAAGTCTGGAATAGTTCCTTCGTTTCCGCCTCCACTTCCGCCTCCTCCGTAGCGGCACCAACGTGTGCTGCTGGTGTCCCTGAAGCATGTGGATCCCGCAGCTAAGTATTGAAGGGAGCAAAAACCATAATTTGGGCAAGGCAAGTCACTGGGGCTGTCGCATTGGTCAGAAACGGCGGGCAAGTCCTACCGATGACCAATGTGACGGCGTCCTGGTGTGCCGCGGATGACTATGCGGTAGATATTCACTGGGCAGTATCTCTCCGCTGTAACATAATAATGGTTTAGCCTTAGACGCTTCACATGTGGAGAAAAACGTAGCTCATATCATCGCTGCATGGAGTGGAACCATGCGGACATGTCTGTCTGATTTAGAGCAGGCCTCCAACTATTGCGGACTCCCTCTTTTGAACTGTACTTCGAGAGATCTTCAGGGGTGGGTTGGCTCTAATCCATGGCTCAAACGGCGGGATCGGTCACCCATACCAGGGAGATTGGGTGCAACCCTACTACCTACAGCCTGGCTAGCTTGTAGTGAGGGAGCTAGAAGAGTTTCATACAGCATGCAGGATAATGTACCTGGAAGGACTCGGAAAAGGAAGATGGTGTTTCCCGTAGATAGTGATTTTCACGGGTGCATGTACAACCCGCGGGTGACAGGCATGGGTGAAGACAAGTATGGGTAGGGGTAGGTGCATTGGCCGCCCACACAATACCCATACCCTTGAGGCGGGTATGGTGGGTGAGTTCCTTATAGGGAAACACAGCAGAGGAGAGCGGGATGCCATGACAGCCTGCAAGCTGCAACCAACACACCATGTATTTAAGTGGTGATTAGGCAAAAATTACTCAGTTGATCAGTCCTATAATGAAAACAAACTGCAAATAGCACGTACAGCTGATGAGGAGGACGACCCAGGCGATCATATAAGTATCAATGACACAGAAAGAGATTCCGGGGAGGGGACAATAACGAGAAAGAGACAACTGAAGAAGAGCTAGGTAAGCTCAACTAGAAGAATGATGTGAATGAAACTGAACATACTCATAGAGCAACTTCAGAGGGATTGGAATATGACACCCGCGAATATAACCCACATGGGTTTCATACCCGCCTGACCCTCCACTTACACCCGCGCAACCCGTCACCCTTGTTGGCGGGTACAGGTGTCTGCGGGTACAGGTGCGAGTACACTCAATTTTACCCCTGGGTTACCCGTGATAATCACTGCGGGCCGTAGCAGTCTGTGAGATGTACTATTTTATACCTCCCCATTCTGGCTCAAAGAATGTTCAGAGAACGGCTGTGTAGCATGTAGGCAAATTGGTTCAAGCCCGTCGTATCATGCCTATAAAGAGGTGTGTGCCCAGGTGTTTGACGTAATGACCTGACGTGTGCCTGAGACTCGTTGAGATGGCTACAATATCAAAGGTGCCATCAGCAAAACATCCAAAAGATGTTATTGACTTGGAGACCTTAAGAAACTCTGACATCATTTTGTGCATATTAGATACTTAGAAAATGTTGGCTCTGAGAATGCCAAGCAAATGAATTCATGTACTGAAATTATCAGATAAAAAACATCCTTGTGAGATACTGCCTAACTGAGTAAAAGCATGT
Source organism: Podaxis mareebaensis (assembly GCA_018524725.1). Taxonomy (NCBI): domain Eukaryota; kingdom Fungi; phylum Basidiomycota; class Agaricomycetes; order Agaricales; family Agaricaceae; genus Podaxis; species Podaxis mareebaensis. The sequence continues at coordinate 43,815 of JAEUWP010000503.1, forward strand.
TGGTGAGATGACCAGCATGTTACCATCATCTGTGGAACAATGATATATTAAATCATCATCACCAATGCATGACCATCATAGACCCATCATTGTAAGCACCTTACCATCATTTAGGTATCTTTTTGATGACCTTATCATTATTGAGGGGCTGGAATTAAATATTTTGAAGTGCAAGGGAGATGCCTTTGTGTATTGAAAAAGGACTTACAAGGACTTAGAACTAACCTCTCCCTCTAATGAGACAAAGCAGGTAATAACACAAGGCCTAGTAAGGCCTGATAGCTCAACTGGATAATTGTCTGGCTACTCTCAGGAGGTCTTGGGTTTAAGTCCTGGTCTGGCCAATTCTAATGCACCTCATAAACTCAATAGAGGTGTGTTGGGATAGGTCTCCAGAGGGTTGGGGGTTCAAGCCCCTGTTTAATAAATTTTGGTGCTGTAACTGATGGTAAGCCTGGTATACTTTGGACATGATGGGACTACCTGGTATACTTTGTGTTGAGGAATTAATCAGCATTAAGCTTACACGTATTACTTGCCATTGGCAGTACATGCTGAATCCTCGATGTATATGCTCTGCATTGACAGAGCGGATATATTTTTGGAACCCTACATAGCTTCGTGCTATGATTAGATTGATCCGTTTCTATTAATACTTCTACACACATACGTAGACGTACGGCCTGTGTTAGTATTACTCATATCCTCATGGATTATGACCTTTAGAAACGTTCTCTGACTGCGGATGACTCCTGTAACATATGGTAGAGTCATGTTCTTTCTTATTTTAACCTTTACATGCACATTCTTCATGTTATACGTGTGTATGCCTTATGTTTACTTACTCATGCATGTATTTTACCCTTGACCCAGTGTCGTAGCTCTATGGTATTTAAACCTTCATGTAGTAGCGTACTTACTTCACTGGAGTTTCATATTCCTCATCTACTCAACTACTCAGCTACTTTAAGCCAAACATTCCTCGCTATTTTCAATTCAGTCTTATCTTCTCTGGTACACCTCAAAACTCGCCCTTCCCTCACTTCGACGATCTTCTCTCAGTTCAACCAGCCTTGGATTGTGAGTAACTGGTTTACTCTCCACTGATGCTATGCTTGTGTAGTAGCAACCATTCTCCCCTCGTCAGGTTATGGGCCCGGAGACTCTCCTTCCGAGGATTCTCTCCTATTAATTTAGGATTGAGATAAAGACGTCTTGGGACAAGCCTATTCCTACCTTTAATTGTTATCTGTATACAACGTTATACTAATACCCCTTCTATATTGCTTAGTCGATTTTCTATCTGCCAATTTCTTTGATACGTCAAATATGGCTTCGACTATTGCTACTTCTTCCCTTCCTAAACTTGAAGGCCCCTCCAACTACAAGTTCTGGGCTCATCGTCTTCAAGGTGCACTTTCCTTAATTAGTGTTACCGGTTCCACGGAAACAGGCTGGTCCTTGACCAATGGAACAGCGACAGAACCTGCTGATGATAACACAGCAGAGGAAGCATGGCAAAATCAGATGAGAGCACAAGCTCTATCAATTATTGAAAACACATTGCCTGACTCCATGCTGCTTCATGGCAAATCAGACCCAGAAGACTTATGGGCCTATCTCCAAACCCAATTTGGAACATTGGGCCCAGCAAATGTCTATGGCTTGTTTACCAGAGCTCTGAAGAAGAGAATCACCGGCAAAAGAGATATTGCAGTTGATATCACTGAAATGGCAACTCTCTTCACTCAGGTTGAGGAAGCTACTGCTGCCATCCCTGAAGTTCTCAGAGCTATGGTTCTTCTTTCGGCTATTCTGGATGATTGGGACTCGGTCCGGCAATCGTTGTTGACCAATAATACCACAATCAAAGCCTTAACTTGGCGAGTGGTTGCAGATGCTTTAAATGCTGAATGGGCTCAGCGGAATGGACGTAACAAAATGTCCACCTATCTCGCCAATGCTCAATCTGCTAATAAAGCTAAGCTTCCCAATGACCAAGGTGGTCCTTCTGCCTGGAACAAATCTTGCCCGGGTCCACCTTGGAGTCAATTTGTCCCTCAGCCTGTTGGCCGGGATAAAACCTCCAATGGTCCCAAGCCTCAAGGCCAACAAAGCAGTCAGCCTGGTCAATGGCAGACTGTTAAGCCGAAGAAGAAGAGGGCTCCCAAGAAGAAGAAGTCCCCCAACACCTCAGCCAAACCAGCCGATTCCATGGCGGGTTTTGCTGCACCTGCTCACCTAGCGGCGGCACCTCCACTTCCCCCTGCTGGTGCTGGTAGACCTTTCACGGGTCCCAACATGCACCCATTCGACCTCTTAGATCGAATCCAGAGGCTGCAAGTGAATGCACCTCGTGTTCCGCCTCAGGCTTTGGTCCAACAACGCCTTGCTGCTACGGTTCCGCAGGATCGTTCCCTGCTTCCCTCACTTTCTCGTCAGGTACAATCTCAAAACCCTGTTCCCATCGCTCCAACTTACTCTTCTGCTTTGCAGGAGAAGCGTAAGTTCGAAGAGTCTAAAATAGAGGCGAGTAACCTCTGTTTTACTGCTATCCTTGAGCTTGAGATAATTAATCTCGCACAGGAAGCGCAAGAAACTCTTCAAGCGATAAAACGTCAATGAACTGATATGGCGACTAAGTCGCTGGACCAGATTCGTGAGGAACAGAAGATCCGGACCCAATGCTATCGCGACATCAACCACGCTCGTAAGCTTCGTCGTGCTCCTACTAAACAAAGCGTACAAGAGCTGATTGAGGAAACGTTGCTCCTCATGTCGCTAGATGACGCATCTGAGAAAGCGAAGAACTTCGACGAAGAATTCCCACCGCTTCCGGGACATTCAGGTCTTCTTCCACCCGGTCATCCAGTCGAGGTAGGCACCTATTCTCGACGTGTCTGTATGGGTAAATGGACTAAAAATCCACCCAAGAAGACCGCTCCTTCCATGCAGCGAGCCGAAAAGCTGTATGACGTCATCGAAGAAGCTCTCTGTGAACACGAGGAAGAGAAGCAGAGGAAGGCACATGAACTTCACTTCAAGAAGAAGCCTAAGGTTCAAGGGGAATGCTACATCCCACACGTAGGTCACTTCTATCAAGATCTGATGAACCAATTAATTCATTTTGGTGTCATACAGGATACTTGCGAAGTTGATCCTAAAGTATGTGTTAACCCTGTTGGTCGATTACGGCTTATTCATTTCCTTGTTACTCAACAGGGAGAACAAAGCTCTCGCACCCTGCAAGAGGCGCTTGCTGTGATCGACAAAAACCTTGAAGGTTATCCATCTGATTCAAAAGATGTTGAATACCTTTACTCAATAGGTTTAACAGAATGTGAATGGGATGAAGCAATGGCGCCTTCGACCTCGTCAGTCGATGTTCCACCTGCACCACCTTCTTCTCCATGACTTCCAGGAGCGTCTCATCCCAATGATGAGATTGATCTCATCGGGAGCGACACCGAAGATCGTCCACCTCTTGTCAACGGCCCACGTCACCTTTCTGATGTAGATTATGATGCCGACAATACGAGTGATGCCGACAGTGACTTCGAGAAGAAGAAGGCTATGGGGTATGTAATCCATATCTTATCACCATCATCTGATGCTGATTACCTCCATACTCAGACTGGTCACGACGCTTCCTCTTGGGAAGAAGAAGGGCAAGCTCGGCAAGAAATGCCATGCCAAGGCCAAACGTCACAAGGTTTAGAGGGTCGTCCATGCAGGACAGAAGGAGGAAGAGGAGATGAGCACCTACCGTCAAGGGAACGGATACTTAGGTGGCTCATAGCTTTGGACAATGTTATTTTTTGCGATGGATCATGTACAGAACACGTAGCGATGTGCACAAGCACATCTTGCTTTAATGTCATTCATTCTGTACATGCACCTCCCAGTCTGAAATCCTCTAAGATCAACAGATATGAAGATGATGAGATAATAAGAATGGATGAGTATGACGCTATTTGGTTATTAGATTCAGGAGCATCTGGTCATTACACGCCATATATGGAAGACTTCATTGACTTCCAATATTATCCTGATCCTATAACCGTATACACTGCCGGTGAACCAATGATATCACCAGGACACGGTACAGTCTTAATTGAAACCATAGTCAATACAGATAATGGCACCCGGATACTTAATCATTCATATTTATATCTGGTGCATTACTTACAAGGTAGCGGAGATTGATTGTTATCAGTTGGTCAGCTCGCCAAGGCTGGAGCTAAAATAGAAACCACTGATATCAGCTCACGCGTCAATGACTCGTTGAACGAGCCGATACTAGTTGCGCAACCTATGATAGGTTGTTCATTTACTCTTCATTATGTGAAGAGCAAAATTATTAAAACACATGATGATATGCATGCGTTTGCAACTAGTATTGTACCAGAATATAACATCCTTCATAATAGGATGGGATACCCATCAGATCGTATCCTCAAACACTTTGAGACAAACACGATCGGCTTTCCTCATGTAGAAATTCCCAAAAATAGCATGAAACCATGTAAAGGTTGCGCTATGGGAAAAATGCATCAGAAAAGCTTCAACACAAACTTCGAGAGAGCGTCCAGGCCTCTAGAAAGAATCCATTCAGATCTTTTAGAAATGCCTAAAATTAGTTACCGAAAATATAAATGGGTAATGACTATTTTGGATGACTTCTCCTCAAACACTTGGGTTCATTTACTCCGTAAAAAATCCGAAGCTCCAACAGTAATGAAGAACTTCTTGACCCCAGTCATGAAACATATTGGCAGTCCAGTAAAGTTCTTGCATACTGATCGAGGAGGAGAATACGTAAAAGAAAGCTTACAAGCTCTCTTACACTCTCAAGGGATTATCCATGTGACTAGCGCTCCACATGCTCACCAACAAAATGGTAGAGCGGAATGCCTCAACTGTACTTTAATGGATAAAGCTGAAGCCATGCGGCATCATGCTTGTATTCCAGATGGTTGGTGGGAATTTGTGATTGATACCGCTTGTTATCTTTACAATTGCACTCCCATGTTGCGCCTTGATTGGAAAACCCCTCAAGAAGTTTTGACAGGTGTTAAACCAGATGTTTCTAAATTCAGAACCTTTGGATGTGGCGCTTACGCGTTCTTACCCAAAGAAGTCCGAAAAGATAAACTATCCCCGAAATCGGAATTAATGATATTCCTGGGATATTCTCCGGACCGAAAGAATTACTTGTTCATGCATCATTTACAAGGCAATGTGCTTTACATTTCGCCAACTGCCATTTTCGATGAACAATTCTTTCCTAAATGTTCTGAAAAGAAACATAGATCCAATAGTAGTCGTAGTTCTTTGTCAAGAACTCCTACACCACCTAGTGAGGTAATAATTTATCCTAGACAGGATAACTCAAGGTCACTGCCTTCACAAAGACCTTCAGCTCCAACGCCACCATTGTCCTTTTCGTCCAGTCCAGATCCTAGATATTGGAATGGAACTCCAGATATAGGCGATAATGACGATAAGGACAGCCAACATGACCTTCCATGAGAAGATCATGATTCTGATTTAGAATACGCTGATCCTAAAGATTATCCTGATCTAGAAAGACATTCGCCTACGCAAAGCATTGATCCGAATGAAAATCGAGATCCATCTCCATATTTGGAAGACTTCAAAGAATGAGGTGATGATCGCCCTTATACAGCATCTCCCCCTGTTCCTCAGTCTCCAAGATTAGAAGAATATGAGAATTGCGGCGATGATCCACCCTTTAGGGAGGAATCATCAAGCCCTGTACCCAGGACTTCTGAAAGCGAGGTACCGCAAGGTCCCGCTATGACGTCTTCAAGGTTTTCTCCTATGAAACCTGCAAAGAAATGTCAAGCCACTTCTCCACCATGGATGCAACAATGGCAAGCACCTTCCAATCAACGTCCTCAAAGAGAACGTCGGGTTCCTTCTAAACCTGGGAACATATATGGAGATCAACATCCAGCGAAAGTACTATGCAATTATCGAGGCTTCGAATGGATACCTCCTAAGGGAGAACCATTACTTAAGCATGTTCGCAAACAAAGCCCAGTAGCACTTCCCGATGTTGAAAATGAAATGCCACCTGATGCACTTGCACTTGATTCTTCGCAAACTTCTACGTCGATGGAACTTATGATGGTACATCATGTGAATAAGTTATGCAAAGAAGGAGGAGTACAGTTCATCGATTTTCTTTTCGCAAACAAAATTGATGCATCATATACCCCTAAAGTCTTTAAAGACTTAGCTAAACTCCCCAAGGAAATCCGCGATAAGTGGTACAATGCTTGCCTTGAGGAGATAGACACGTTAAAGAAATGACAAGTTTATGAACTTGTTAATCTTCCGAAAGGAAGAAGAGCAATTGGTAATCGATGGGTATTCACTCCGAAATCTGATGGCAGATTCAGATCTCGATTAGTCACACAAGGGTTCTCACAAATCGAAGGCATTGACTTTGATGAACTCTTTTCTCCTGTTGTCCGGTATGAGACCGCACGATTGCTATTTGCGATAGCTGCCCTCGAGGACTGGGATATGTTTGGTCTTGACGTGAAGACCGCTTATCTCTACGGACATCTTAAGGAAGAAATCTATATGCGACAACCAGAAGGTTTTGTCCAAAAAGGACAAGAAACCAAAGTATGGTGCTTGAAATGCACATTATACAGTCTCAAACAAGCTGGCCGACAATGGTGGCTTGAGGTGACAAATTCGATGAAAGAATTAGGCTTCAAACGTGCATCACTTGATGCAGGAGTCTATTATTACTACGATACACGAGAGAAATCTCTTATCATCGCACTACTTTATGTGGATGATGCAGCTTTCTTAGGACCGCGTGGATCGAAAATCCTTCATCAAAAGATAAAAGCATTTATGGAAAAATGGGAATGTCACTTCTTAGGCAAAGTTACCGAATTCCTTGGAATGCATATCACAAGAGATCATGATAATCTATTGATCATGATTGATCAACAACCATACCTTGATAAGGTTTTGGAACATTTTAATGTGGTTGAAAAAGCCGAATCAACTCCATTGCCGAGAGACTTCATCTTCACTACGGCAAAAGATGAGGCATCTGCTAATTTTAGGCAGAAGTACCAACAATTGGTTGGATCTTTAATGTACTTGATGATTGGATCACATCCCAATATTGCTTTTGCAGTCGTCAAGTTATCCCAACAAATGACAAATCTGTCATGGGAACACTATAAAGCCGGCTTACATACTTTACGATACCTTCGCGGCACATCCAAATATGCCATTGTCTATGATGGACAAACGAACAAAGGAATCAATGTGTTCTCTGATTCTGATTGGGCACAAGATCCAGAAACCAGGAAATCGGTCACTGGCTTCTTTGTTAGAATAGCCGGAGCAGCCATTTCATGGCTATCTCGGCGCCAGAAGACTGTTGCCTTATCATCGACAGAAGCCGAATATATGGCTTTGTCAGACGCTAGTCGACAAATCGAGTGGACAGTCAACCTGCTCACTGAAATCGGCATTAATCCAGAAAGGATTAAGAAACCACACTTATTCAGTGATAACCGAGGTTCAGTATTTTGGGCCAAAAATCCGGTAACCGAAAAACATTCAAAACATGTGGACGTTAAGTACCACTACATCCGCAATTTACTTGAGGACGAAAAATTCCTCTTGTATAATATTAAAGGAACAGAAAATCCTGTGGATTTATTGACTAAGAATCTCGACACACAGAAGTTCAATTTCTTCTTGCCTTCCCTTGGCGTCAAATTCTTTTAGTACTTCACGCTCTGACAATTTCGAGCGAGGAGGAGTGTTGAGGAATTAATCAGCATTAAGCTTACGTGTATTACTTGCCATCGGCAGTACATGCTGAATCCTCGACATATACGCTCTGCATTGACAGAGTGGATATATTTTTGGAACCCTACATAGCTTCGTGCTATGATTAGATTGATCCGTTTCTATTAATACTTCTACACACATACGTAGACATACGGCCTGTGTTAGTATTACTCATATCCTCATGGATTATGACCTTTAGAAACGTTCTCTGACTGCGGATGACTCCTGTAACATATGGTAGAGTCATGTTCTTTCTTATTTTAACCTTTACATGCACATTCTTCATGTTATACGCGCATATGCCTTATGTTTACTTACTCATGCATGTATTTTACCCTTGACCCAGTGTCGTAGCTCTATGGTATTTAAACCTTCATGTAGTAGCATACTTACTTCACTGGAGTTTCATATTCCTCGTCTACTCGACTACTCAGCTACTTTAAGCCAAACATTCCTCGCTATTTTCAATTCGGTCTTATCTTCTCTGGTACACCTCAAAACTCGCCCTTCCCTCACTTCGACGATCTTCTCTCAGTTCGACCAGCCTCGGATTGTGAGTAACTGGTTTACTCTCCACTGACGCTATGCTTGTGTAGTAGCAACCATTCTCCCCTCGTCACTTTGGACATGATGGGACTGCCTTGTATTCATCCCCTGATATGGTAAGCTCATGTAACATTGGGTATGCATGCATTAAATTTGACAGTGGCCATGACTGGTAGTGCTTGGACATAACTTGTAGTCCTTATCCTGACTTGTATGATCTTGACAGGTCTGAGCCTTTTTACTGATGGTGGAACCATTTATTGCACTTGCCACTGTAAGTCATTTCAAAGGATAGAAACAAGCAGCCTCTGTCTCCTTCAATTACCATTCTAGCTGAAATATAGGAACTTGTCATACTGTCTCCAGTAATTGCTGTACAGGAATGGGGGATATTACACCTTCAAGTCAAGAAACTGACAACAAAAGAACTTCGAAAATCTAATTATTGAAACTTTCTCCTGTGTGTATGTGATCCAATAATCACGAAACTGATGCCGTGCGAGCGTTCAAGTCCATGTAATCTGCATGATACCGTACTGGGTAAGCAAAAGCGGTATGGAGATGGTGATAAACGAGTTAACAGCATGATCCCGTGTGTTCACATTTACGATAAGCAATGAAAGCATCATAATACAAGGGAAAGTCCAGTTGCGAAAACGGTAGTGAGACCCCAGAACCGTATCACTCCCACTCGTCTGGGTGCAGCATTGGTCGAACCAGAACCAGAATTCGTCAAGTCTGGAGTAGTTCCTTCGTCTCCGCTTCCGCTTCCGCCTCCACCATCGCGGCACCGACGTGTGTTGCTGGTGTCCCTGAAGCATGTGGATCCCGCAGCTAAAGTTGCAGAGGAATCAACCGTGAAAGCTTTGATTGATAATGGAACATGTAATAAAACAAAGCTACTCACGGCAGCAAAAATCGTCGTTTGGGCAAGGCAGGTCACTGGGACTGCTGCATTGGTCAGAGATGCTAGTGCAAACCTTCCCAACGGGACAGCATCCTGGTGTGCCGCGGACGTCTATGCAATAGGTGCTTACTTGGCAGCAACCCCCTATAACATAATAATGATTTGCTCGCTTGAGCCGTGGAGAAAGGCGCAGCACATACCATCATTGCACGTAGTGCTAGCAGGAGGACATGACTGTCTGATCTGGAGCAGGTTGCCAACCACTGCAGGCTCCCGCCTCTGAATTACATCTCGAGGGATCTTTACGGGTGGGTTGGCTCTAATCCATGGCTCGACTGGCAGGGATCGAGCACCCGTACTGGGGAAGCGGGGTGCAACGCTACCACCTACGGCCTGACCGCCTCGTAATGAGGCAATTGGAAGAGTTTCATTTAACATGTAGAATGATATATCTGGGAGGACTCAGAGAGGGAAGATGGTGTTTTCCTGTGGCAGCCTGTGATATGCACTATTTAATACCTCCCCGTTTGGCTCAACGAACGCTAGGAGAACGGCTGTGTAAGCAAGTAGGCAAATTTGTTCAGGTTGGTCGTATCATATCTATAAAAAGTGTGCGTCCACCAGATAGACAGTGTGTCCAATGGCGTAATGACCTGACGTGGGCAGTGTTGAGATGGCTACGATGTCAAGGGCGCGGAGTCATTTATCGCACTTACCACAAGCTTCATTAAGGGATAGAAATAAACGCCTTCGAATCAAGGAAAAGAACATCGAAAATCGTACTAACTAGGTTCGTAATTCTCTTGCTGGCCAATAACTTCGCCAACGATCCTGATAGTTCTGTTGTAGTTCAGTTTCGGCGGATCATATTCATGCAGGTTGGCAATTTGGTACACCTTACCAGCTGGTGACTATCATTTGATAGGACATGTGCTTCTACCAAAGCTCATAAAACTTCTTTAGCCTGACTGACGTGAGATAGGACGGAGTCACCGGTCGCAAAATCAGTCCCCATTGCATCAACACTGAAATGATCAACAAAGAACCAAGGCGTAATGGGCTTGGCACAATTACTCTATTTAAAAAGAAGATGGAATTGGTCATTGGTTACTTTTCATTACAAGTGTATTCGCAATAACGCTGTCGATGACACCGCCTGCTACGTTTCACTCTTATGCCCTTGACTTGAGTTCGTCGTCCGTTGTCAAGTTGATAAAAAAGTTCGAACTTCGTAGCCCTTCTGATTATCGATCATTGATGCATCATGTCTTGTGGATGGAAAAGAGAAACGAGCTGGCCACTGATGTAGCCCTTGTCTTTAACTCTACGGTCTCTGATGGAACCAATCTGATCCATCAAAAAGTAAATCATAGGGCTGGATACACCATACAGGTGGATAGCTCGCATATGTAATTTAAAAACTGAAAGGTGAACGAGCAATTCAGCCATGCCCTGGATTCAGATACCAAAAGATCCATCAAACGGGCGACCTTGAGCTGCATGCCACGAGCCCCCCGCGGATGCCCGGCAGCGTTGTAGAGTTGCCTGTAGATTTTTGGCTTGAATCATGCCGGTCCCAATGCAACATTGACTGTTCGTTCGACGGTCCAGTATTTTACCCAATTCTCCTTGGAAATCTTGGAAGCATACCCTAAATTGCGGAAATAACCGAATCCAATCCATTTGAACACATCATTTTACAGCGATCATTGAATATACCTATACCAAAACACCACCAGCACGCAACATAAAAAAATGAAGCTTCAGGCGGAACGAAGGTTATCACAACGCAAGGCCAAATCCAGTTAGGAGGATAATGACAAAGCCTTGGAGCCACGTTACCCCGACCGATGCAGAATCACCACTCAGCGAGGTCGCTTGGGGTTGCGGCGGCCCGATGGATGAGGTGATCGTTCCGAAGATAGGTCCAAAAGTTGTTCCAGGTGGCGGAGTGAATGAAGCCGGAGGGTCATCAGTCGTAGCCAGGGTTGGGGCCGATGGCGTTGTTAGCTGCAGCGATGTAGTGGTGGCTAAATGCCTTGTCATTGAATTGCGACATCATTATGGGTCTGCGCTTACTAGGAAGATCAATTTTGGAGGTGTCGAGACGGTCAGTCGTGCTGGTACGGGTAGTCCGATGAGTGGAGGTTGTTGGCCTTCCTCCACCACCGCCATCGCGGCATCTCCGTTTATTGTTGCTGTCCCTGAAGCAAATATCTCCTGGAGCTGTTTAGATGGGAGACGGGAGTAAGTGAATACTTAGACTCGTACTAGCATATCTAACATGAAGGTAGTTAGTTACTCACCACAGCAGAAGTCATCGTTTGGGCAAGGGTCAAAGTCGGAGTCGTCACATTCAGGACCAATGCTATCGCAGATTCTTCCGAGGGGACAACACCCTGGTGTGCCTCGAATGACCACGCAAGTGTTACCCAACTGGCAGCATCCTCCTATATTTGATAACGGTTTAATTTCTCAAGTTGCAGTAAGAAGCTACGTGAGTCATACCATCGTCACATTCAATGCTCCCGAATGGGCATGATTGTCTGATTTGGAGCAGCTCCCGCTCCTGAATTGTGGTCAGGGTGTACGATACTCCTTTCCTGTGGGAGCCGAATGCGACCTCTCTGTCTAGGATACGACCGCCTTGCACCAAGGAAGTCGGAAGAAGTGTGTGCAAAGTGTAGAGTAGTGCAACGGGGAGGAGGGAGAAGTACATGGCTGCGCCAATCTATATGCAACCGGTGGGATGCACTGTTTTATAGCTTTTTGTTCAGCCTCAATAGGCGACCAGAGAATGGGTACGTCTGGTAGCATGTGGTCGATTCATTTCAAAACGTTGGCGAAGTTGTTCCTAGGTGGGATTTTGACCGGATGAGGCAGAATTTGACCAGATAGATGGCATACTTAGTAGAGGTATGACATGCACGATGGTAAGATGTCTACCAGGCCCAGGCCACCAGATGGTTTTCCATCCTGATACTCACAACCTGGAGAAAAATAGACCCCTGTATTTCTTTTACCACACCTCAATTCTTGATTTTGAATGTAGCGTGGTGATCGGTGGTGTCAAGATGATTTCGGGTGGCCATGTTGTGACCTCGCCCTGCATGGCGGAAACGCTGATGATTCGTTCACATGTTGTAGTGACCTCTGCGCCTCAAAATAGCTCAGTGCATGTGGCGTGAAGTTTGGGATAAGACCTAGAATATAGGAGAGGGCCATATGCTTGGTGGTGGGTTCCGATCAAGGTGTTTGATACGTTTATGAGCAATCTCGCAGGTGACATGACATAGCTACCACATGATGAGATGCACCCTTATTCCTGCATAGAATCACAGAAAAACTGGCTTCTTTGCACGCGAAGTTCAAGTTACTGGCATATCCCGGCAGAGGATGTACACCTCCAGAAACACCCACAACCAATTCTGGGAGTTGAAGTGGGGGAAGGAATCTGTTTCATCGAACATTCCCGCTCCGAGTGCATATTATGTGCATTGTTGAGGGTTTTCGCAACTTAGGAAAACACATTTACGAGTCGTGAACAAGAAGACGATGATGCGCCAACAATGTCAGATTTGGGTGTTGATGTTCTCTTGTGATTCTCACCAAAGCCATCAAGATGGAAGGAGAGTCGGGCGGTTCGCAAAGATCATAAACGTTGGACTAACAAACACATATCAGCAGCTCGTCTGGGAGCTGATGGCAGTTCGTAGGATCTTGATATCGATAAGCTGGGTATGGAACCAATAAGGAGGCCTAACACGGCGAACGGATAATTTACGGCGGGAAGAGTGTTATCCCAAATGTTCTAGGACCGTGGGGGCGGCGCCTCGAGTTTGTGACGTGAGGCTGAGGATGGTGGGGCAATCAGTTCGAGGGGTAAGCAGATGCATCAAGGACCCGAGCTATAACGCCAGATAGACATAAGTGGAATGTAATCCATGGCTACAGGGTCTGTAAAACGCGCCAATCCGAAGGCTGGATATCGTTCCAATGATATTCCTCTATCTCTCCAACACTATCTCCGTCACTTGCGTCCACCGGCGCCAGGAATCCAGAAAACACAAGGTTGGGGTCAATGGGTCTAAGGAGGCGTTGTACTTTGACCGTGGATGTAGGAAATGATACTTCGAGGACTCTGGCTGCGATAAGGAGGATTTCTGGTGTGAATGTTTGAGGATTTAGATCTAGGCTCTGTACATCACACAAGGATCAGTTACATCATACGAAAACGAAAACGGTAAGTGTTTACCCTCCAACCAGCTATATGTGCTTGTTTGAGATCGTCCAGTTGTGTGACCTTTGGAGCGTTGTCGAAAGATTTCTCAGCGTTGATCCAGTCGAATGTGACTTGCGCTGTGGGCTCGGACTGAGATTTAGGCTGAGCCTCAACCTTCGCTTCCTCTGCATGCCCTTCGTCATCGTATGATAGCGTCATGTCTGCATCGGCTTGGTACCCATCGCCATCGTTGTAGGACCGATCATACGCGTAATCATACTCGTACGAGGCGTCGGCTTTCTTCTGCTTTTTCCCCTTATTTTTCTTCCTCCCATTCGAGTTCCACAGATCCGCTTCAACGTCAACGCTAGTGACGAACATATTTGGTGGTAACTCTCCACGTTCCTGTATCTCGGAAGGGGGTATAAGACGAGGCAGTGGTTGTTGTGACGTGGAGGGTGGAATTGCCTGAAACCGGGTCGAAGTTAGAATCTGTTCCTTCGACGTTGAGGCCTGTGGTAGTGGTAGTGACACCGGCGCCGAACCCGAACCCGATACTTCTCCAGAACCAGAAACAGTCGTCTCCCCCCCTTCCTCAAACACAATCTTCTTTGGTACAGGCCCCATTAAGAACTGCTTATACCCTTTCTTCTTGTTCTTGTTCCCTAGCGAGGCCATCATCACTTCCCTCCTCTCCTCCATTACTGCTCCCGCCTCTGCTCGCATATCCTCATCCATACTCATCAGCTGTCCCATTTCTTTGTCTTTCCCTTTCCCATTGTCAACACTCGCGGGTTGAGAGGCAGTACATTGACCAAGAAGGATGGCATTAGCTTGAGACATACCTCGAGGCGGCGAAGCGAGAGTCTGAGCTGTTTGCGCTTGCTCCAGAGCTGCTAAGGCACGTGCCTCTGCCTGTGCTGCGCGTAGCCGTTTGCGGCGAAGGTTCCGGGCATGAGTCGTTGGTTTGCCTTGTCCCGGCGGGACAAAGGGTCCCAGAGGTATTGGTTTGGAAGTAGCTCTGTGTGTAGCAGTCGCAGCGGCGGCTGAACGAAGTTTTTCGGCGGGATGTTTGGACGGTCGGGGTGAGGGGGGAGATGAGGAAGAGGTGGATCCGGGATCGGATGAGCCTGGTTCTTCGGAGGTTGAAGAGGACGATGAAGACGTAGAGGAGGTCGAGGATGAGGATGAGGACGAAGACTCGGCAGATGAGGAACTTGAAGACGAGGACGAGGAGGAAGAAGAATCGCCGCTATCTTCTGAATCAGACTCATCTACTTTCCTTATTTTTGACTTCCTCTTCCTCTTCCCGAGGTCCTTGCCTTCCCCTGCGCGTTTTCTCTTTTTCGAGGGGCGAGAGTTCACCCCTGTTATGCAGGAGATATACGTCACACCACCACAGCTCAAAAGTTGGAGGGGCGCACCTTTTTCTTCTTTCTCCTCTACTTTTGATTTGCGAGATTGTCCGAAACCAGGCCAAGCTTTGATGCAAACAAGATCACCATCCCTCAGAGCTGCGGCATATGGACTCTCGTTCAAAAGTTCGAATTCATCCAGGAGCAGTTGAATATCCCCTTGCGTGATCCCAATGTTCTTCAACATGACTATCTGGGAGCACAAAAGCCCCTTGAATTCCAATATCGATTTTGGCACTTGGCAGGCATCTGGAGTGAACCAAGCCTTGAGGTCTGGAAGGGGAGGAAGAGTTTGGATGCGCAAACGCATCTAAAGAGTCGCAAATCCAGTATTTTCGGGACGTCCGGAAATCATTTTCAGTTTGGTCGTGTTACCTTTAAACAAATTATATAAATATTATTTTAAAGATTTCGCAAGTCACTTTGCCGGAGTGGTTAACGGGATCGCCTGCTACTCAAGTAGTTGCTAGCGGTTGGTCTTTGACCGCGAGTGTTCGAATCGCTCAGGTGACGCTTCTTTTTGTCTTTTGGGTGCGAAGATTTTTCCTATCTGAATATTAGTTGAGCTTTAATATGGTTCGAGTCATCCGTGATCAGTTTGCAATCGAGAGCCACAATTCTGTAAACAGCTTAAACAACCCCAAGCTCCAAGAATGCACTGCCTGGCAAGACACGTGGGAAGCGTCTTCACACCGCTGGATTTTATTACCAACCACCAGGCTGAACACCACAGCCGTGCCCATTGTACATATTTTAGTGGGATAGCGCTTCAGCGTGCATATTGAAATATCTACTACTTGGAGAGACCCCATCCATTTCTGGCCTAAATAACGCCCTGGGTCTGCCGAAACCTGAGTGGGGACAATGGCAAACTGTCTCCTGTTTCGTCCTCTCTTCGGCTCCATAAAATCTTCTGCGTGTGCGCTTGTTCACGTATGTGTAGTACGACGCGGCAAGCCAACACGGAGTGAACAACACCTTCAAAACTGATCAGGCAGCATGTGAGTTCATTCGTGGAATAGCAGCGGCACGGGGTCAGGAGACATACATCACTAAAAGCACATACAAGTCCCTCTACGGAGGTGAGCGACTCGACTTAGGGTCCGTAACAATGAGTAGTGACGTAGAAGTTCAACATACCGGAAGTGTGGAGATGATGATGATGTTTAACAGTGAAAGTCCTATAACAGGGTTGGGATAGCGCCCCCGATTGAGCCTCCGTTACGCACCAAATAAGTAGATGTAGTAGATAATACCTTACGGAGGCGCACGAGTCAATACGCAGGTGAACAAAAGTTGAATAAACGCTCACCGTCACGATAGACTACTCTAAAAAGGGGTGAACCACCACCTATCCGGACTGACCGCACATGAATCGCATCTCGGCGAGGGAACAAGTCTCCGGTATCTTACCTGTTCTTATCCCTCGAGTGACCATTAGGATAAGCATGCCTGAGGCCCGGTATCATAATGAGAAACAACACGGCCATTGAAAGAGAGAAGTTACACACCCATATCATATAACACCACCAATGCGAAGCACGGCACCAAATATAAGCCTGCGCTATCAAGGAGGCACCCGATTAACTGGGGAGCAGGGGATGCCTGGTCTTTCGAAGGGGTCCACGTTATACTGTTTAACAAAATGACGAAGTACTCACGGCCAGTTTTTTCCAAGTAGAATCCTGCAATAGTGAAAATCGACAACCACACAAAACTGAATGCCCCAAGTAAGGCATATGTTAACCATTTCCTCTTTCCCCAAACAGCCCATGTACGCGTCGTAAGAATTGCTGCATAACATAAGCGCAGAATGAAGGTCTCAGTAAGATATAACACGAATAAAGGAAGTACGTACATTCTGAGAAACTGGTACTGACAATGAACGACCCTGTCGAAGGGACAGAGTGTCAAAAAAGACATCCCGGATTTGACAAGAAACCTACATGCCCCGAGATCATATGCGGTTTTGCATGCATGTTCGGATAAGGCATAGCCAAATTGATCTACAGTTGTAAGGTCATTTGAGCAACAGGTCAATTGTGGTTGGAAGGTCAAGGAGTCTCACGATACATGATGAAAGAGATGACGGCGAAAGGTGCATAGCGGGTGATTAAGTATAAGACTTTCATGGCGCTCCATGGCGAGGCCCAGATTAGTAAAACTTCGAGCTTCAGCATCAACAACCAGTCCAGGATCTCAATAGCGGGCAGATCCTATCAGCTCACCTTGCAGACGTTGAGATGCAGGGAGCTGACTCACCAGGACTGTCAGTGAAGCAACTTTCTCGTCTTATTTGAGTGATTCATTTTGCATGTGTTGAGAACCACATACGATTAGTATACTGCAACCCCTCACGTCAGCAGCGTTTCAGAACTCAGAGCGGGTGAGTCGACATACATTGACAAGCCTAACCCGTGTGATTGCTATCTTCAACAGGTGAAGCTGTTCCTCGACTGCATCTGCCATAGTGTAGAAAGGCGAAGAAACGTTGGTGTGGCAGGGAGAAGGCAATAACAATCCATAACCCTCGAACGCTGTGAAATACTCCCTTCTAAAGATAGACACTACCAATTTACAGCAAGCTTCGACTCCAACGTATGTTATATTGGGTCTCTCGCTGGGGGCTAGCGCGCCGGTGGCGCTACCTTGCCGCCTTCTGGACATTGCACAGAATCGCAACACGTGCCCGTTCTCCACGGATAGATTGGATACTCCTAGCTTGACGACATACCGCGACGGAGAAAGGGACTTACATCGGATACAGGAAAAAGAACTCGGAAGTGAAGATATAGCGGTCATTCTCTCCAGCAGTTGGTCGCCGGGGGGGGGTGGCAGTTTCCCACGCCGTTATATATCGAAGCGTCAGTTCAAGTGTAAACAATGTAAGAGAATCGATGACCAGTACCACCGAATTGGGAGGTTTTCAAAAAGGTCAGATATACTGGACGCGACCTTTTCTAACATATTAATGAAGGAGCAGTTTTACTTAGTCACCCGTCAGTAAAGCCTTAGACCTTGGCACCGGACGGCATTGATTGTGAGCGCATACCGGTATCTCAACTAAAATGGATCCTTATGTATTCCGTTCCTTTTGCTTCTGAACTTCCCTTTTGGTTTCCGGACCATCTCATAGAAAAAATTATCAGAAACAAACACACACCCGGTACGCCACTTGTTGGAGAGCAGGTCTCACGGCGGCCTTAGAGCTAGCTTCTAGGGTGATTAAGTTGCTTCAGCAGGTTCCTGTGTGCTATCTTTACCGTTGAATAAGTCATTTAGAAGCAGCATACTTAGCTTTCTCCACCTTCGTAAGACAACTCCCCTGTATGGCACGGAAGCAGAATTTACAAACCAGCTATTCCTAGCTTAGATAACACCCTGTGTTTCTTGAAACCTGATTGAAGACACTGCCAAATCGTTCCACGTTTGGTCATCCTGTTGACCCCACAATCTCTCCTGCTTGCGCGCTAGCTCACGTATGTGTAGAACCACACGACAAGCCAATGTAGAGTGAATGACAACTTCAAAGCTGAAACAAGTTGTATGTAGATCAGAGATAGAATGACAATAAGGCAGGAACGGTGGACGTACACCACTAAAATAACGTACAGATCCCTCTGTGGAGACGAACAGCTTGACTTGAGGCCATGCCGAGTGGTAATACCGGCAAGTGACGCACCGGAAGTGTGGCGATGATAATGATATTCAGCAATGAGAGGGCTGGGGCAGCTTTAGTCAATCCAACCCAAACAGAGCCCTGTTACACACCAGATAAATAAATGTAGTAGATAATGCCTCCAAGGAAATGTGTTAATCAATATGCCCAGTTAACAAATTGGACAAACACTCACCATCACGAAAGACAACCCTGAAAAGTCGTGAACTTTCACCTGACCGGGCTACCCGCACACAAGTCAAATCTTAGCGGAAAAGATGACTGAAGTTGCTTACCGGTCGACATCCCCCGAGTGATCATCAGAAGCAGCATCCCTAAGCGTAGAGTATCAACGCAAGAAGCAATACAGCCATTCCGAGGGAGAAGCCACATACCTATATCATAGACTACGATCAGCGCGAGACCCGGCACCAAATATAAACCCGCAGTATGACTCCGGCACCCAATCAACCGGGGAGCGGGCGATACTTCATCTATTCAGAGCGACGTTAGTTCAGCTTGATGCAACGATGGAGCACTCACGCCCCGTTGCCTTCGTATATAGTCCCGCGAGAATAAAATTTGACAACCACACGCAGGTAAAGCTCCCAAACAGGACACATGTCATGCGCTTCCCCTTTCCCCAAACAGCCCACGTTCTCGTCGTTAGGATTACTGTATAACAAAAAGCCAGAAAGAAAAGCATCGTGGGAAAAAGGTAACGTAGAAACGAAAAGCACCCACATTCCGAGAAGCTAATGCTGATAACGAATGTCCCTGTCGAATGGGCGGATCATGTCGAACAATAAGCAGAAATCCTCAACTCGAAAAACTACCTACACGCCCCAATATCATATACCGTCTTGCACATATGTTCGGATAAGGCAAAGCCGAACTCATCTATAGGCATAAGTGGTGGGGATCAATGCCAAGTTAAGGCGCAAGGGAGGCTCACAATACACGAAGCAGAAGAGAACGACGAATGGCAGGAAGCGCACGACCAAGTACAACGCCTTCATTGTACTCCGCTGCAAGGCCCAGATAAGCGAAACTTCCAGCTTGAACATTAACAGCCAATCCAGGGCCTGAAATAGATTTCTTTCAGCTTATCTCATGGATATCGAAGTACAGAGTCTGAGAGACCCACCAAGACCGTCAGTGCAGCGACTTTCTTACATGAGTAAACCCATTATGTGTATGTTGACATGGAAAACATACTGTTGGCGGACTACATCCCATTCATGTCAATTGAGTTTTTGGCTAGAAGCAGGGGCGAATTGACATACGTTGACTTGTCTAACCCGTGCAACTATGACCATCAAGGCCTGAAGCTGGTCCTTAGATTGACTTGCCATGATATGGTAAACTACAGAGCGGCGAGGGAGAAACAGTAACCTATGTCCTCTTAACGCCATCTAATATCTCTCCCTTCCTTGATTAAAAATAAACACCACTGATGCAACACACTTCAATGTCAAACTGGGAGCAACGTGCGCTGTGTCTAGAGAGCTTTTTTAGATGCTGGCGGTGACTCTGTCTTCGAAATGCATACATCTCGAGGCAATCCTTAAACCAATCAACCGGCGTCGTTGCAGCGGTAACACCCACAATTATACTCCTGTAGCCCGCACACGAAAAAGTGCCTCCGTACCCCAGCTGTGTTGATTTCAATATCCCTATCCAGGGTGTTGCCCAAGGTTACTAGGTACCCAAGGTATTAACGATAAGAATGCATTCAATGCTGAGCGCTGAGCGCCGAAGCAGATTGAGGTGAGATAAATACGCCATCCTGGGAACATTCGAACATGCAGGGAATATATCATTGGGAGGGCAGATATCCCGCATCAGCCGAACAAAATCTCCCATCGCACAATTGATGCCGTGTTGATGCCTCTTTGATACGACTTCAGAAGCTCCGCTTTCCCAGAACCACGTATTTTCCCTAAGTGACCAGAATGCGGCGCACAGTCCTATAGATTTGGCATCACCATATACATTACTGCTAAGGTCTGGGGGAAGAAGAACATAACACGTTCAAATAGAGCAGTACAGGAAATTGCAGAGAACGCATGTGCGACGTCGATGGTATGCCTCACAGCCTGTAGGTGACCCTATTCATATGCGCTACCTTCATCACCGGACCGTGCCTTTGATGACATATGAATAGGTCAGCTAGTTCATCTCCATCTTCTCGCATATGTTAGATGCAATTGCCGCTATCAAGCCGCAGATAATCAAAAAAGGCACACGGGAACATACGAAGCATGGAGAAACTATGCCCCCGAACCCCAGAGACCAAGACGCACCTTAACTGATGGAAGAGCCGTATGAAAGTGGTAGCCAGCCAGCATTTCCGTGAAGTACGGCAGTCCCTAAAGCGACCTCACATCCACACCAAGAAAGTATCCTTCACATTCCGAGGTACGAGAACCTCTCCACGCATCCTCAAAGTTCACCAGTCCTTCACTACATGCCATTTCCAAAAACTCCCTGCTAGTATTGTCGTATACAAGTATAGGATTTTCATGACGCTCCATGGCGAGGCCCGGATTAGTAAAGCCTCGAGCTTCAGCATCAACAACCAGTCCAAGATCTCAATAGCGGGCAGATCCTATCAGCTCACCTTGCAGACGTTGAGATGCAGGGAGCTGACTCACTAGGACTGTCAGTGAAGCAACTTTCTCGTCCCACTTGAGTGATTCATTTTGATGCGTTGAGGAGAACCACGTCTGACTAGTATACTGCAACCCCTCGCGTCAGCAACATTTCAGGACTCAGAACGGGTGATTCGACATACATTGACAAGCCTAACCAGTGTGATTGCTATCTTCAACAGGTGAAGCTATTCCTCGACTGCATTTACCATAGTGTAGAAAGGCGAAGAAACGTTGGTGTGGCAGGGAGAAGGCAATAACAATCCATAACCCTCGAACGCTATGAAATACTCCCTTCTAAAGATAGACACTACCAATTTATAGCAAGCTTCGGCTCCAACGTATGTTATATTGGGTCTCTCGCCGGGGGGCTGGCACACTGGTGGCCGCCTTCTGGACATTGCACAGAATTGCAACACGTGCCCGTTCTCTACAGATAGATTGGACACTTCTAGCTTGATTAAATACCGTGATGGAGAAAGGGACATACATTGGATACAGGAATAAGAACTCGGAGGTGAAGGCAATGGCCGTCGTTCTCTCCAGCAGTTGGCCGTCGGGCGGCAGTTTCCCACGCCACCGTACATCAGTTGCAAACAATGTAAGAGAATCAATAACCGGTACCACTGAATTGGGAGGTCTTTCGAAAAGGTCAGATACGCTGGGCGCAACCTTTTCTAACATATTAATGAAGGAGCAGTTTTATTTAGTCACCTGTCGGTAGAGCCTTAGACCCTGGGCGCCGGGCGGCATCGATTGTGGGCGCATACCGGTATCTCAACCAAAATAGATCCTTATGTATTCCGTTCCTTTCGCTTCTGAACTTCTCTTTTGGTTTCTGGACCACCCAATAGAAAAGGTTATCAGAAATAAATACACGCCCAGTACGCCACTTGTTGGAGACCAGGTCTCACCGTGGCCTTAATGCCAGCTTCTAGGGTGATTAGGTCGTTTCAACAGGTTCTTATGTTATTATCTTTATCGTTCAATAGGTCATTTAGAAGCAGCATATCTAGGTTTCCCCACCTTCACAGGACAACTCCCCTGTGTGGCACGGAAGCAGAATCTATAAACCAGCCGTTCCTGGCCTAAATAACACCCTGTGTTTCTTGAAATCTGATCGAAGACACTGCCAAACTGTTCGACGTCTGGCCATCCTGCTGACTCCACAGCCTCTCCTGCTTGCGCGCTTGCTCACGTATGTGTAGAACCACACGGCAAGCCAATGTAGAGTGAATGACAACTTCAAAGCTGAAACAAGTCGTATGTAGATCAGAGATAGAGCGACAATAAGGCAGGAACGGCGGACGTACACCACTAAAATAACGTACAGATCCCTCTGTGGAGACGAACAGCTTGACTTGAGACCATGTCGAGACTGGTAATACCAGCAATCAACGTACCGGAAGCGTGGCGATGATAATAATATTCAGCAATGAAAGGGCTGGAGCAGCTTTAGTCAGTCTACTCCAGACGGAGCCCAGTTACGCACCAAATAAATAAATGTAGTAGATAATGCCTCCAAGGAAATGCGTCGATTAATGTGTACAGTTAACAAATTGGACGAACACTCACCATCGCGAAAGACAACCCTGAAAAGTCGCGAACCTTCACCTGACCGGACTGCCCGCACATGAGTCGAATCTTAGCGGATAAGATAGTTGAAGTTGCTTACCAGTCGATATCCCCCGAGTGACCATCAGAAACAGCATTCCTGGGCGTAGAGTATCAGCGCAAGAAGCAAGGTAGCCATTCCGAGGGAGAAGACGCATACCTATATCATAGATTACAATCATCGCAAAACCCGGCACCATATATAAACCCGCACTATAGTCCAGGCATCCAATCAACTGAGGGGCGGGCGATACCTCGTCTATTCCAAGACAACATTAATTCAGCTTGACGCAATGATGGAGCACTCACGCCCTGTTGCCTTCGTATATAGTCCTACGAGAGTGAAAATTGACAACCACATGAGGGTAAAAGTTCCAAACAGGACATATGTTAGGCGTTTCCCCTTCCCCCAAACAGCCCATGTTCTCGTCGTTAGGATTGCTGTATAACAGTAAGCCCAGAGAGAAAAGCTTAGTGAGAAAAAAAACGCGGAAACAAGGAGCACCCACATTCCGAGAAGCTATTGCTGATAATGAATGTCCCTGTCGAGTAGGTAGTTCATATCGGACGATAGGTAGAAATATTTTAACCCGAAAAATACCTACACACCCCGATATCATATACCATCTTGCACGCATGTTTGGATAAGGTGAAGCCAAAGTCATCTATTGGAATAAAGCCACGTGAGTGGTGGAGATCAATCCCAAGTTAAGGCGCAAGGGAGGCTCACGATACAGGAAGCAAGAGAGAACGACGAATGGCAGATAGCGCGTGACCAAGTACAACATCTTCATCACACTCCGCTGCGAGGCCCAGATAAGCGAGACTTCCAGCTTGAACATTAACAACCAGTCCAAGACCTAAAATAGGTTTCATTTCAGCTCATCTCGTAGATATCGGAGCGCGGAGAAGAGACCCACCAAGACCGTCAGTGCGGCGACTTCTTACATGAGTAAACTCAATACTTATATGTTGAGATGGAAAACATACGATCGACGGACTACATCCCATTCATGTCAATTGAAGCTTTTGGCTGGAAGAAAAAGCGAATTGACGTACGTTGACTTGTCTAACCCGTGTAACTACCACCGTCAACACCTGAAGCTGGTCCTCAGACTGACTTGTCATAATATGGTAAAGCGCAGAAAACTACGGAGCGGCGAGGGAGGAAGAAACAACAACCTACAGCCTCCTAACACCATCTAATATCTCTCCCTTCCTTGATCAAAAATAAGCACCACTGATGTAACACACTTCAACATCAAACCGGGAGCATTTTTGTGCTGTGTCCCGAGAACTTCCTTAACTGCTAGCGGTGATGCCTTTGAAGTGCATACGCCTCGAGGCAATACTTAAATCAATCAACCAGCCTCATTGCAGTGGTGATACACAATTACACTCCTGTAGCCCGCATACGAAAGAATGCCTCCATACCCCAGCTGTATCGGTTTGAATATCCCTGTCTAACTCCCGGAGTGTCGTCCCAAGGTTACCAGGTACCCAAGGTACTAAAGATAAGAATGCATTCAACGCTGAGCGCTGAGCGCTAAAGCAGATTGAGATGGGATGAGCACGCCATCCCGGGAACATTCGAACATGCAGGAAATATATCACTGGGAGGGTGGATATCCCGCATCAGCCGAACAAATTCTTCCATCACACAATTGATGTCGTGTTGAACACTGTTGATGCCTCTTTGATACAACTCCAGAAGCTCCACTTTCCCAGAACCATATATTTCTTCTAGGTGATCGGAATGCGGCGCACAGCTCTATAAGTTCGGCATTATCATATACATTACCGCCAAGGCCTAAGGTCTGGGCCCTGGGGGAAGAAGAATATAACACCTCAAATAAGACAGTACAGAAACTACAGGGAATACATGCGCTGCAGGTGATCCTATTCCCTCCACAGATCCATATGTGCCACCTTCATCACCGGACCGTGCCTCTGATGATATATGAACTGCTCAGTTGAGTTCACTCCTCGCTTTTCGTATATGTTAAGTGCATTAATCGTTACCAAGCCAAAGGCAACCAAACAGAGGTACACGGGAACATATTCGGCGTGGAGAAACTATGTCCCCCAACCTCGGAGACCAAGACGCACCTTTGATCGAGTTAAAAAAGAACTAATGAAAGTGGCGCGTGAGGATAGTAGGCAGCCAGCATTTCCACGAAGTAGGGCAGCCCCTCAAGCCACCTCCACTCACACCGAGAAAACACCCTTCGCCACCTTCCGACTTCCGAGGCACAAGGACCTCTCCATGCATCCTCAAAGTTCACCAGTTCTTCACTACAACCGTCCATGCCACTTCCAAAAACTCCCTACTGATATTGTCGTATACGAGTCAATGTTAATACATGGTCCAGGTGCTGCATTTCTGATCGTTGTATATATGGTAATGAGGGTATAAGTGGATTCACATTTTGGACGAGGTATGGAAGGCACGTTGTTTTGCGTTAACTTTAAGCGTTCACGCGTTCATGACCGAGTAAGTATTGTGATTAGTTGATTATGTCAGGCGTCTCATGCGTCATGTCAACGTTAACGACCTAACCCTCTCCAATACTCTGATTTTAACGATAAATCAAATAATATTTACGTCCATTACAAAAACCATCGAACATTTTAGCTCTTGTTTTGCAGACCTCTTCTTTCTCTTCTTTCCCCAAAATATTCACGCCGCGCTCACAGACGGTCTACGCGAAGTTCCATTAACAAACGAAATAAACGTGGGAGTAACCGAAAATACTCACTGACGTTACCAAGATCGGAGCAAGCAACCTTGACACGCTCAGAGAGGGTCTTCTCACCTTCACGAACCCAGACACGAGGATCGTAGTACTACGCATTCAAAGAACGATTTCAGTACGCTGACAAAAACTGAGAACATTTATGCTTTACCTTCTTGTTGGGCTTGTCGGCACCTTCGGGGTTGCCAACCTGGGTAGCGAGATAATCCTTCTTCTTCAAGACAAAGTCCTGATCAATGGAAACGAGCCGAATCAATATAGGTTCCAGGGAGGCAGAAAGGTCAGAAATGTACGCACCCGAATACCAGCAAGGTACGCAAACTGGGTATCGGTGTCAACGTTCATCTTGACAACACCATTGTTGACGGCGGTCTTGATCTCTTCAGAAGTGGAGCCGGAACCACCATGGAAGACGAGGTAGCTAAAACGGGTTCAGAACACTGACAACTCCAGTTGTAGGAGACGATGCTAACAGAGGCTTGGTGTTACCACCACCAATTTGACCCTTGGTGTACTCCTGGTGCTTAGCGAGCAGTTCGGGCCTCAGACGAACGTTTCCGGGCTTGTAGACACCGTGAACATTACCGAACGCAGCGGCAATGCTGAAGTTGGGACCAATAGCGCTGAGGGCCTTGTAGACGTCATAGACGTCGGGAGGTTGGGTATACAGACTCTCCTTGTCAACACCGGTGTTATCAACGCCATCCTCCTCACCGCCAGTGATACCGATCTCCATCTCGAGCCAGAGACCGAGAGGGGCCATACGCTTGAAGTACTTCTCGCAAATCTGAATATTCTTCTCTTTGGGCTCCTCGGAAAGGTCCAACATGTGCGAGGAGAAGAGGGCCTCGCCGTGCTCCTTGTAGTACGCTTCATCGGCCTCGAGCATACCGTCGAACCAAGGGAGGAGTTTCTCGGCACAGTGATCGGAGTGCATAACGACGGGTCTATCAGAAGTAAATTGGTCAAAAACTGTATTCGCCACACTCGGGTATCACATCAACGCAGTAATTTGGGAAAAGCAAACTTACACGCCGTAGGCCTTGGCCATGAGCCGAGTGTGGTGGGCGGCACTGACAGCGCCGATGATAGATGCCTGTTGCTTGTCGTTGGCAAGGCCCTTGCCGGCGAAGTAGGCGG
The DNA here is from genome assembly GCA_018524725.1 of Podaxis mareebaensis. Lineage (NCBI taxonomy): Eukaryota > Fungi > Basidiomycota > Agaricomycetes > Agaricales > Agaricaceae > Podaxis > Podaxis mareebaensis. The sequence goes on from JAEUWP010000503.1 coordinate 70,584, forward strand.
CACCGCCTTGAGAGACCTGGATGATGATCGGGGATTTGATGTCTCTGAAACGCGCTTGAGCTTGGCGTCATCGCTACTGAAGAGATGTATAGTACCTGGCGGCTTCGAGGACGGCGTTGATGATTGAGGTGGAAGTTACATTCTGTGAATTTCTTATAAGACGCGACAGCTCAAACAGCCAGAAAGCACTTACGATAGCCTAAAATAACCCGCCGTTCAGTCTTCCGTCAATTATCTCCAACAGATAATCGAGAAGCTTACAGGGATGGCGAACTAGACATATGAAATCAGACTCCTTCTATTACACAGAAACTCACCACAGCTCACCTGGTGTTGCTTAGCATAATCGAACAACTTGCGGACATTGTCACCAGTCAAAACACCAGCCTAGATTACCCCAACCCATAAATATGTCGTAAACCAAGATCAGCACACTTACGCCCACTTCCAAGAGAAACAAAGGAAGATCTAGCACTTACGGGAACAACGTCGAGGACACCCATGATGCTAGTAGATACGAGGTTAGAGCTGGGGGTTTACAAGGGATGAGAGAAAGCTGCGAAAGAAAGGCAAGATGCGGGCTACCTGGGTTCTTAATACGGAGCGAGACGGTTATCGATGTTGTCATACCTCTCACGTGATCTACTTTATCGGTCACCCGTCCCCCCTGTTTTAGCAATCAGTTGCAGCTGAAAGCTTCGAAATTCGAGATCGTTTATGTTCCGGGTGGGAGGGGGTGTATGTGACAATGGGCGTTCTTCCCTCGTGGGCTTCCTGTGGGTTCTGTGTGGTGAAACTGTAACTATGGTCCGAGCTAAGATTAGTTTGAAACGTCGAGATGAGCCTGTGTTGAATGTCGACTTGAGTCCTGTAAGACTTATAATGAACAACGTCGCGAGGATCCGGGATGCCAGGTTCTTCACAACGTATCATCTGCATCCGTCCGTCCGACGGACCGCTTTTAGTTGAAATGACGCGGAGCTTGTAGCCAGTCTTAAACCGGTCCGAGCATGTGAAATGAAGGTCTTCATCCCGTCCACGTGTGGTTGCAGAAATATCTCGTCTTCACGGGAGGTATTCATTTCCCGGACATGAGCGCAAAGAGCGAGTACGCATAAGAATTGCGAGATATATACTTAGAGTATAAATTGATTTTGTTATAAGTGCTCGCGTTGCTCGGCCGTCCGATAACAATATAGCGAGTAAGAACTCTGCGGCCGGGGAACTTCTTACAAGGACCAGAATAGCTCAGAGTATACACATATCAGATATCGACTTGTACTTGTTGATGCTGCGCCTACCCCGTCAGGGACTGAATATTGATCAGGAACAGGGTTTAATTATACTCGGCCCTGCTATAATTTCCTGTCACAGTTGATAAAATCTATCGTGTCTTCCTCGGCCTTGTGGATTCATTTATCTATTGACCAACCCAGTACAATTTGTTCAGCCTTCCTCAAGGTCGGTTAACGCCAGAATAAAAAGTAAATTAAACCACCACGCTAGAGTCTATGAACCAAACATCTAGTCTACTGAGCGACAAAAGCCTTTCCCTTTTCAATGTTCTTCTTGAGCTCAGGCAGGCAAGCGGCAAGGAGTTTCTCTTCCTCAGCAGAGATCTGGCCAATGGGGTGGATCTTCTCAACACCGTTAGGCTAGTCAAACACCAAAATCAGCAAACTGAAACATTCAGAAACGGTGGAAACACGTACGCCGAGCTCAACGTTCGAAGCGAAGAAGTCAATGCCCTGGTCAGCATACAGCGGGCTCTTGACAAAAGTAGGTGTAATGACATCCTTCTCGCCGTTCAAGCCACGAAGCAAAGCGTTCGCAAAAGTAGCACCAGCATACGCCATAGAGAGCGTAGCCGAACCAGCGCCATCCTTGGCCTTCACAACCTCATCACCACCGAACTGAATCCTATGCACCAACTTCTCGTACTTCTCACCGGTAATGGCCTTGCCATAGGGAGATTGGGAGAGGAGAGGAACGATGGTGGGTCCAGAGTGACCACCGACAACAGTGACGGGTGTCTTGGCAGGGTCGGCCTCAACGAGACCGGCAAGGAAGCGTCGGGCACGGACGACGTCGAGGGTGGTGACACCAAAGACGCGGCGGGGGTCAAAGACACCAGCTTTTTCGAGGGTGGCGGCGACAATGGGGACGGTGGAGTTGACGGGGTTGGAGATGACGAGGATGTGGGCTTCTGGTGAGACACGGGCAACGGCAGAAGCGAGGTCACGGACAATGGAGGCGTTGGTCTAGTGTATGCAAAATCAGTCGAGGAACACATGGAATGAGGGAGGGGACGTACGTTGAAGAGATCGTCACGAGTCATCTGAAGCACACAGTATAATTAGTATTGTTACGGAACACCCGGAACGGATGCATGAATGAAACTTACGCCGGGCTGTGGAAGAATGTCGGTATGTCAGGTTGTGCGGCGTTAAGAGCACTAAACGCGTACCTTGCGGGGAACACCAGCGGGAATAACGACGACTTTGACACCGTCGAGGGCTTGGTCGAGCTGGTCAGCAGCATAACCAGCGACCTAAAAGCGCGTAAACCAAGTTCAGCATGCCACGTGGGCTAAAAGGAGTAACAAATCCAATACTGACCTCGGAAGCGGTGTCGACATGGCTCACATCAGCAGCAACACCAGGTGCGCCCCGGATATCGTAGAGGCTCAAGGAAGTAACGAGAGGGTCGCTCTTGAGCAAGAGGGAGAGGGGCTGGCCGATACCTCCTCCGGCACCGAGGACGGCAACCTTGGTCTGGCGGGCAGCGGAAGAGGAGAAGAGGCGGGAAGAGGGGGTGGCGAGGGTACGGACAGCTGCGCGAGCGAACATGGCGTTCTTATTTTTTTGAAGTGGTGGTCGTAGAGAAAGTGGTGGTGGGGAGAATTTGCGTGAGAATAGACCGTTGTTATATCCGGGCAAGGGTCGTCGGGCGTCTTCGGAGCTGCCTTGGTAATTACTCGTCTCTTATGGCCGCTGACTTTTGGGCATCTTCACACTAGTTCAGTGAGCAGCTCACACACAAACAACTTCTTTTTCTCACTCCTCTATCCAGTAAACGATGGATCGTCGACCGCGCAACCGTCCGCAGGGCCAGGTCAGACGATCTCCAGTACGTCGATGATCCAGTCTATCTCGGGTACTTTGCAATCTATTTCGCAAACAGTACGCAAACAGTCTCTCATTCCTGGTCCGTGTATTCACTCTGTCCTAGTTATCACAAAATTAGGCAAGAAGCTCGGTCTTCGTCAACGCGTTATCGCAACAGCGACTGTCTTCTTCCGGCGCTTCTACCTCAAGAATGCCTACTGCGAAACAGACCCCTTTCTCGTCATTGCAGCATGCTGCTATGTCGCTGCAAAGGCAGAAGAGTCCCCCGTTCACATCAGGACCGTCATCTCCGAGGCTCGCACTCTCTTCAGCCGTAAGTACATCCTACTCAGCTACCTCCATCCCCTAAATCTTCAGCGACACACAGAGGACATGTACAACGTTAAAAACTTCCCAACCGACAACTCCAAACTTGCAGAAATGGAATTTTACCTCGTCAATGACCTCGAATGCGATCTCACCGTTTTCCATCCCTACCGCACCCTCCTCACGCTCTGTAAGAAAGAGAGTGAGGACTCTGCAACGCCTGCCGAGGAAGGCGAGGCTGGCGAACTCGGAAACGGCGGTGTCGCGACCTCGAGCGGATTTGGTGGGAACCTCGGCGCAGGCATCGGCGCAGATGATGGGCCTAGGTATTGGGGTACTGGCGAAGGGAGGCTAGAACTCTCCGCTGGTGCCTTACAGACAGCCTGGTGTGCTCTTTTCCTCCATCTACCGATCAAGTCATTAAATAGTCACCGTACAGGTTTATAATCAACGATACATACCGTTCAGACATCTGTCTCCTCTACCCTCCACACCTCATCGCGATCGCAGCTATCTACCTCACATTCATCCTCCACACCCCCACACGCGCAACCATCACCCCCCTCCTCTCCCCCTCCCCGACCACAACACCAACACCCTCCCAACAAACAACAGATTCACCATCAACCAAACCCCGTCGTTCCTCCCGCAACGCTGCATCCTCCTCACAAACCAACACAGACAAAAAGCCTCCCACACAACAAGACCCCATAACCTTCCTCTCAGAACTAAACGTCTCTCTCCCACTCATCGCCACAATCTCTCAAGAAATCATTTCCTTATACACACTTTGGGATCGATACAAAGAAGACGCACATCCCGAAGCCAAACTCTCCAATCCCACGTCCACGCCCAGCGCCAATGCCAGTTCAACTTCAACCTCCACACCAGGAAACGCATCCGGTGATGGAAACAGTGGAACACCCGGAGCTGATGCATCCACGAACAACGATAACGACACGAGTCTGGGTGAAGGAACGGACGGAGGGACGTACATCACCCCTGCATTTTTGTCGAGTTTACTGTTACGAATGCGAGAGGCGCGAGTTTTGGACTTCACTCATGGACATGGACGCGGACATGGACAGGCTTCTGGTGTTGGTGGGTATGGGATTCAGCAAACCCATGGGCATGGACACGGACACCACCCCGTGCGTATGAGTATGAATGTCCCTATGAACGTCGGGAGTGTCGGTGTTGGTGTCGGGTTGCAAGGACGAAGTGGCGTTGTGAATAAAGTGTTGGAGCGGACGCAGGCTGCTGGGTGATTTTGGTTTTGGATTTCCTTTGGTTGGAACTTGATGACGAATTTTTCTTTTACTATTGTATTATTGTTCTGATACCAGTTTTCGATTTGGGTTTGGAAGTGGTATTTTGTCTTGCGCCGTGTATTTGTATTACGATACTCGAGTGATGAGTAGTCGACCCAGAAAGTTATCCTATAGGACTGCAACCTGGTATGCTAGACGAGTTGAATGTTAGGGTTCTAGAGCGCAACCCTTTGGTTTAACCCATTCCTTGAAATCGAATAAGTTCACCCCCTCAACGATCCAGCACAAAAGGGGATTTAGTGCTCACTCACTGTACAAGAAATTTTCGTAGAAACACTTGATTACTCGCTCCTATGGAACAGGATATGGTGAGGCTTGACGCACTGAGTGCATTGGACACGGCTTCCGTACTGCATCTGTGACTTGAATCATCTGCCAGCGAAAGGGGAGGTAACAAACCATCAGGTGTAACAGAGAGTTGATACTGTTCATTTTACTATTGGTACGACGATACTTAGTGGAGATATAGTAAAACTTGTATCTCACGTCGGTCTAGGGAGAATATGGGGCTGGCTTAACACTAAGCGCGGACCCATCGAACCCAAACGCCACCGTTATGAGCAATTTTCAATCAATATCAAACTACAATTATATACCTAAAGTTGTCGGCACGTTACGAGCAAACGGACAGGTTTACAAATGCGAATCATATTGGAGTTTTCTCGCTTCCAGCAACCAAGCACCATATTGCCGTAGGGAACGTGAGGAGGAATCACGTGACATTTTATTGGTTTCCGCGTAGTTCACATCTTTTGCCTCCCGCCAGCCACCATGAAGCTGTCTCCACCAGAAATGGTGTAACCTTTTTCTCATGGTCGATATTCTAGGCCTGACGTCGCTCACGCCAGAAGCGCCAACATGGTCCTTCTCAACTGTGAAGAAGGGAATCACCTACATAATGCCTTGTGTCTGGTAACCACCTTGACGCCACGCGTGCCGCACTTGGTCCTTTTCTACATCCAACCGGACAAGTTCTATTCACGATACAAGGCGAACGCCTTCAGTCAATTGCTCATATGCTTATCGGCCAATGCTCGTCTCTCGATGCTTGTCATGCTAAGAGTAGGTAACTAGAAAATGAACCATACAACTCGCCACGGGAAAGTAGTTGAACCATGCGCACTCCCTTTCCCCCGGCGGCAACGTTCTATGCGCTACACACATCTCTCTCGGCTTCCTTGGTGCAAGGCAGTCACATTATAACTGGAGGTGGCGTGTCGTTCGTTTCAGTGCATAGGACGAGCGATCGGCACGCACTAGTCGAGCCGTTGATTAGGGCGAACCCACTCTCAAGGACCTCTCAAGGCACACTTCAAAAACGGGAGCCCATGGTGATCGAGGGTCTGCTCCAGATCAGACAATCATGTCCGACTGGTTACGCTTTGTGCAGTGATGACACGAACTGTTGCCCTCTTGGAGGCAGCTGTTGCACTGGAAGTAAGGCGCCTGGTATCGCTTACCACAGCCTAAAAGACTAAATTGATATCATTTACAGAGGGATGCTGTGGTCCAGGACTCTGGTGCTATTCTACGGGTTAATATTTCAACTTGGCCGTTAAAATTCGCACCCACTGACAAACTCGACCCTCGTGATTAGCTTGTTGTCGGAACGACGAAATAGGGTGTGCGGGTGTCAGTTGTTGCCCACTTGGAACGAACTGCTGCAAGGGTTAGTGCCCGTGTACTTCTTGACAGTGGCTTAGTAACGAAGTTTGTCCCCGAAAGAGGGCGGGTGCTGCAGATCAGCCCATTACTGTGTGGTCGTCGACGGGGTGCCAGGATGCTGTCCTATTGGAAAAACATGCTCTAACCAATGCAAAGATCCCGGTTACCAGCTTTGCTCCAACGGGGAATTCTGCTGTCGTGAGTAATTGTGCTCGCATCAGACATTCCGTTTCACTGATTCTTGTTTAAATAGCTCCAGGATACACCTGTTACAGGGATAACAACAACTCACCAAGATGTCGCAATAGCGGGGACGGAGGGGAGCCCACAGCCCCTCCAGATCTAACAGCCCCTGGCGTCGGTCCTGGTGGTTCCGATACCCCCGAAATTGGTCTTCCTGGTAGTAAGCATAGAGCCCTGGTAATGCCATGCCCAACGACTGATGGAGCCCTTAGCCAAAACGGTGTTATCACCACCATCTACAATTCTCCTTCCGACGACTCGTCCGACCGCCGGTGCCGGTCAGACCCTTATCACTTACCAGGCCACAGATAGTAGAATTACCTGGAAAGGTGACTGGAGTGTGACCAACACAAACTGCACGACCAGCTTCTCATATCATGCGACTGCTCCTGGAGACTCCTTCGTATTCATTGCCCCTTCAGGTGCGTTACCTATAGTGGATGTTGTGTAAACGCGAGTTCCGAATAGATGTTTGTCCAAAGCATCGAAAATCTACCTCAACGTCGCTTGCACGAATGTTATATACGACGTATATATTAACGGCGCACGAACCACTCTCTCAGCCGATCCATCTAACAGTCCTGATGTCTGTGTTTACACCGAGACACCCTCTCTCGGCGTCAGCTCTACAAATGTCAACGTCACTGTCGTCGTCGCTAATGGACAGATGAGCACTAGGGTTAAGAGGCAAAATTCAAACTGGTCGTTCCAATTGAACGAAATTCTGTGCGTGGTCAACTCATTCCAGACTACCTTGCCTTATGCGCTTTCCGACTCGTATTTTGATAGCGCATTGGACTCACCAGGGGGTCCCTCCGGATTTGGAACAATCACCTCGCCGGCTACACCGTCGTCGCTTGAAACAGGCGGGGTGAGCGGTGCGTCTGGATTATTGGGGATGACATGGTTCCAGCACTTTATTGTTGTATTTCTAACCGGACTAGGCCTCGTGGAATGGTCTTCGTTGCTATCCCGCCCACGAAGTATTGAACCAATTCCGTTATGCCAAGAATTTGCTGAGTCAATGTCTCTTAGAATCATGGTCTTGAGAACGATGATTAGACATCTCCGCTGGTGCTTCACTGCCAGCTTGCTGGTGCTTCACTGCCAGCTTGCTGGTGCTTCACTGCCAGCTTGCTGGTGCTTCACTGCCAGCTCGCTGGTGCTTCACTGCCAGCTTGCTGGTGCTTCACTGCCAGCTCGCTGGTGCTTCACTGCCAGCTCGCTGGTGCTTCACTGCCAGCTCGCTGGTGCTTCACTGCCAGCTCGCTGTGCTTTGTTTCTCCGTTGACTCATTGACGGATTGAAATAGTAATTGTTGTAAACACAGGCCCGACATATCACCCCGGAATCTTCCAGCATCTCGTCTTACCGGAGCCAGAATTATAAATGAGTAAGTTGAAGTGCAAGGGCTGATGGAGCGGTCGTTCTGGCCTCACCATCCTATTCATATCACACACTTACCTCTTCAACTCGAGAGCTTCAACACTTCACTCACAAAAAAACGCGACGTCCGTGAATGCACAAAGAAATAATATTATCAGAAAAAGGAACTAGATCACTGTACAACCAGCCTGAAACACGTCAAGAAACAATCGGAAACGAAGGGCGTGCAACTACATCAATCCAACCTAGTGCTCTTGTAATAATCCCTATCATTCGGCATATCGCTTCCCAACCACCTGAACATCAGGTAGAACACAACGGCAATGCCACCAACGATGAAAAGAACGCTCTTGAATGGATGGAGGGTGATGTAGTACTCGATGCCACTCAGTTTATGATTGAGGTACTAATTGATAGTTTGGGATCAGGCAGAATCGTGTGACTAGGATGGAATCGACGACGTACCCGAGCTAACCTCTCCACGGCATTCTGTGAGTGTTTATAATGCAGATTACCAGCCGCGGCTCTCTCAAGTGTAGCAAATAGCTTCTGCGTCGATGTGAGTTTGATCTTGTGTCCGCTGGGATCCTCATCATAGTACACCAATCGCTACAAGTCGAGTCAATAACACTAAAAGCTCAAAAAGCAAGAATCTCTCACCTTGTGATCAGCAATAACAACCTTAATATCATCCAACTCGTCCTGGTCATGATGTTTCTTAATCCCATACATGCTCTTCAACCAATCTTTCCACTTCTCCGCGTCCATCCACGTGAATACTACCTCTCTCCCATTCATCTCCCCGCTCCCTCCTGTCTTTGCCCTCCACTCCTTCGCCAACTGCTCCAGCCTCAGCTTCGCCTTACCCTGCATCTGTTCCGTTACAGCAGCTATCACCACAAGAGGTTCTTGCGGAGCGTTCATGACACTTTGGAATGAGTCGGAAGAGAGTTCGAGGAATGATGGAATGCGGTGGGTCATGAACCAGTGTTTCATGGATGAGAGTGGTGTGGTTGGGAAACCGTAGAGGTGACCTGCGGGTTTGTCCGCGTCGTGGTCTTTGAAGGCGAGAAGAGCCCAGGAGGCGGATGATGGGACTCCGTAACGAGAGAAAAGGTCTCGAGAGTTGGAGGCGTAGACGGGTGGAGAGCCAAGGAGATGAGCAGAGGCTTTACGAGCGCTGTTCTGCATGAGCTGGTGAGGGAGGGATTCTGGATGTAAGAGAGAGAGTACATACCTTGACATCAGCATCTGAAGTTGAATATAAGAACAGATATAAGACGTTGTGCTCTTCAACCAATGTCTTCAATTGAGAATCATTGTCGAGTGGGTGAATCCGTCCCTCGACGGCTGTTTCCGCGAATGACTTCAGTTGGTCCAATCTCCTTCCACCATTGTACTCCGAGCGTATGCCTTTGTTGTAGTAGATCAGCGTGGGGTATCCTTGGATGTTCTCCTGTGCACACAGTGATCCGTGTGCCTCACAATCCACTTCTGCAACAGTGACTTTATTTTTGAGGTGAGCGGCCAGTTGGACCCATGTCGGCGCGAGTTTTTTGCAGTGTCCACACCAGGGTGCGAAGAACTTGATGAAGGCATGACTCTGTTGGATTGTCGCCATCAAGGTCGCCGAATCGTGAATGGGTAGGACTGCGCCTTGGGTGTTGACTACAGGTTGGGGTTCTTCTACTATTGTTGAGCCTTCCGACCATCGTTTCAGGAATTTCTTCAAGTCGTCCAAGTCTCGAGTGCCTTTGTACTCCTCCACCATCTTCCCTTCCTCGTACATGAAGAGCGTCGGGTACCCCCTAACATGATTCGCGTCGCACAAGTCTATTGCCAAACAAACACCCCTATCAATCCTAGACATTACATTTCAAGGGGATATCGACTACGCACCGCCATGAACTGCGCAATTCACCTGCGCCAGATGCACGCTCGGAATCTCCTGCTCACATTCCTCAACTAGCTTCTCCCACGTGGGCGCAAACCGTCTGCAATGCACGCAATAAGGTGAGAAATGCTCAACGAACCAAGGTCCCGTCTCCGTTGATTCTTTGAAATTAGCTGGTGTGAGTTCCTGGAGTTGTACGCCCGCAACACTTGATACAACAACAAGCGTTGTTAAGACGAGTGAGAGCGGTAGCTCCGTTAGAGCCTTTAAAATGTACATTTTGGATTTGAGGGAGAGGAAACCGGTTCCTCGAGTCCGAGAGGTAGAGGGAACAAGAAGTGGTCGTTATGATGGCTGTGTCGTGTCACTTAGCATGTAGTGACCCGGTTTGTAATCAAGGACTTATCAAACACTTCAAACTTGATTGGAACCCACCACCGCCCATATGGACCTCTTCTATTTTCCACACCTCACTCCTGACCGCGCCACAACGCATATTGCATTATTTAGAGACGTGAAGAATGCCGCTGCCTTGAGAAAACGGATTATTAGCGCCTCAACAATGGAGGGTGACGCCGGGGAACTAGAACGCGAGGAAGTTAACTTTGCCTTTATCGATGCACGCCTTGTCAGTCCTTCTTGTCTCCCAGCACTGAACGAAAGCTCGAATCAGTCGTAGATAACGAGTCGGCTTCATCTCCAAACTGCAGTTTATCAATCCATCCTTGCAGAAGCCCCAAATGCTCTGCGAACCAAGACCGTCCACTCGGAGGTCCTCTGGAACCTGAACCCAACGAATAATGTATGTTACTTACTTTCGCCACCCAAATATTTGCTCACTGTTCACTATAGATCACGGAAGCTATCCGCCGATACGGTGTATCTGACACCACAACTTCATTATTAGTGGTCCGGATTGACGCCGGCGCAGTCCCTGCAGAGGATATGGAATCGAGGATGAAGAAGGTCGTCGATGGCGAGCTTGTGCCACTTTCTCAGCTAGAAGAAGTGACGGACTGGTCAACAATCAAGAAGGTCTGGGATTCTTGATATTCTTCGGATAATCGCTGACGGTCACTGAACAGTATCATAAACTTGGCAACGAACTCGCTATCAAGAGCGTACAAGGGAATGCAGCAAAAGAACGAGCTGTTGTCGATAATATCGTTACAAGTACGGTTGCAATGAAAAGTGTCATGGCTTGACCAACACATTACCCGCCCGATTTCCTTTCCAAATCGGATGATTTGCGCACGACCTGATTATCCCACTGGCTCGCTGCTGACCATCTCACGTCAATCCAAAATAATGTCATATGAGCTCTGACCTGAGCGCCGGCGGAATGGAAGAGGTTCGTTGACGGCTGTATCACTCTGGAATTCTACGTCCATCCATGCCGGGATCCGGGCTCGATGTGATGAAGGATTTCAGACAGAATACCAACCAGACAGTGCCGAAACCTCGCGGTGTCAAGCACAGAAGTTAACGGCCTCACACCATCATCGTGGATCATGGTGACACGACCGACTGCCATACCACCTGCAAAGCAAAGATCTGACAGGTAGGTGGTGCAAAACGTGAACCAGGTCTTATGCGAACCGTGGAGGCCACTGTAGGCAACCATCTGGTATTCCGGTTCTGAGAGACATCTCAACATCGTTACACCGTGCCGTATCTCTACGCCAACACACCATCTAAAGTAAACCATTCTCTCATGCACAGGAGGATGCTTCTACCCCTGTAACGCCCGCCAAGTCGTTTCGAGTATGACAAGATCATGATGTTCCAGTAGGGACTCGCATTAGCTTGACAGGTGTAACAATCTCAGATTTGACCTTTGCCTCAACGATGACGAGTGGTCCATTATACGTGCTGTACATCAAATTGCACTTTCGTTTGAATAATTGCGGGGAGCTGCTTGGTTCAGAGGCAGCATCAATCAATCAATCAATCAATCAATGGCAGTGCTGCACCAGCGGATGTGGAGACCCTAGCATCTTCCTCTACTTCGACCGCTTTTTCCCCTGGCTCCGCTCCGCTATGTACTTACCATGTGGACCCCCACAGCCACAACACTGCCTTCCGTAAATGGCGCATTCGAATCGGCAGGGGCGACATGACCCTAGTGCTTGCCGCTCTTCTCTCAATGGGGTTCATCCCCGTATTCCGAAAGCGTCCGTTGTTCCCCGTTGTCCTCACGATACATACTTATTGTATGTGCTTTTCGCGAAATTTTAACTTCGATCTTGTATCGCTGGTGTTTCATGATACGTTGTTCCGTAGATACCTTCTGGAATGATGCGCCCGTGTTTATCGAATTCACGGCATTAGCACACAAATGCAAGATTTTCGGTGAAGGTTTGGGCGAAAAGCTGGAAACTTAGCAACAGTCACCAGTATACTAGCGCAGGACGCTGAACGCGGCATAGTTCGAGCATAGAAGTTGTGGGCCATGACTAGCTCAACAAAGTTACCAGACGTCCAGGAAGACTCGCACCATGTATCCCAAGACTCTCCTCTCGGGAGGCCTTTTGGAATAAGCATGCATCCAGTTCATGTGCCCTGCTTCGCGCCTCCTGGTATGTATCTCATCACTCACTGCAAATCATCTGCCCAAAGGGTTTATCCAACAGAGCTTCATTTAATGACCCGGATCGGCGCTGGAACCTGCAAGAATCCAGCTGTCCAGAATGAAGAAGACCGTCGGCGGTGACCTCGTCACAAGTGCCTTCTCAGAAGGCTCAGTACTCAGTGATGGGCTAACCGAGAACCCAGAAGGTCAATATACATCTGGTTCTCTTAGGGCGGCTGTTAACAATTGAACGGGTTAGCATCATAACTCGGGAACGAACTTGAAATTGGAAGACGTAAAAGGGAATACAGCAAGGGAACATCGTGTTGTCGATATACTTGATGTTATTATAACCCACACCTGCCCTAACCCATACTCTGTCATAAACCGTACTACCACACTCTGGGGACAAAGTCGTTTCTTTGTGCTTTAGTCCCCTCTTAGAACCCATGCTCAATCATACACTTAGCGCGAAACGCGGAGAAAAGTGCTATGCGTTATGGCAGAGTCATTTTGAGTTACAGTTGCAATGAAGTCTTCATTGAGCGGTGCGTTGTTCTGGCTCTTCATGAAGAGCCAGAACAGCGCACCGCTCAAGTCGGATAATTACATTACGCTATTCGTTAGTTGCTGATCAGATCAACCCTGTAGGGTGTCTGGCTGTGAGTCACTATAAACAAGGAAACGGTGATAAATTACACAACCATCTCACGTCAGTCAAAAAGAAAGTTCACGGGTTGTCTCGGGTTGCAACTGAAGGCATGATATGGGTGTGGAAATAGACGTCCTACAGGCTACCAAATGATAGAGTCACCCACGGGCGCGTACCGAATTCAGATGCCAAAAATGTATAGACACCCTCTCTTGACATGAAACAATGGCGAGATCCACGGTCGTTTACATGGTTCATTTGTATTTCGCCGGCAACCAGACACATTCTTAGCGATCTGTCGATGTTCCTGTGTTTCTCGCCGTCAACAGCCCGATTTGAAAGTACCACTAACCCTTTCCGCGGAACCGCTACAAATCGGGACAACCCAACGCCTCACCGGCCCACCCAAAGGGAGTAGCTCTGAAGAACACAACAGGAAATAGTATAAGTTGTCCTTGGTACGATCGGAAGCTCTGAGCGCTCTGAATCAGATAAACATCTTAACGCCTGCATGTCGTACCTGTCATCGCCTCATGACAGATATGCCATACGTCCAAACGTGTTCTCCCACCCAACGCGCCCTTTGCCCTTGTTTGACCAGATGCTTATCAGGTACGCGTGCTTTGTGACAACCTGTAGGGTCGGGACAGAGAGCCTATAAAATGCCCCGTCCTATCGTTTGCGGAGAGACAGGTACAACTATGCGTACGTCTTTCCTCCTCGCCGCAACATTCTGCACACTGCACGCACTCCTTCCGGCTGTCCTGGCCCAAAACCAAAACGGCCATAGGCTGGGGTTCGAAGCGTTGATTAGAGCCGACGCGATTCAAAAGCGCAAGAATGGCTTGCTCCTAGCCAGGCAAGGATGTGGGCTTGGTGTTCAATGTGATGATGGTACGGATACACTATCAATTTCTCACCGTATTCCATTGGACTAAACCACTGTCATTTGCATACAGGAGGATGTTGTGAGTTGGGTAGCACCTGTGTAGTCATTGGCGGCACGCCAGGATGCTGTCCCATTGGAAGGACTTGCACAAGCATTAGTGACGAATGCGACGACCCCACTCTCGAGCCCTGCCCGAACGATGACTACTGCTGTCGTGAGTAACCATGCTCTAAATCGTGGCTCAAATTTTTCATCACTTCTCCTTTAAATAGCCCCAGGAGAAACTTGCTTCAGGGATAGCAGCAACGCACGACGATGCCGCGAGGGCGGAGGCGGAGGCGGAGGCGGAGGTGGTGGTGGTGGTGGTGCAGTCACAACAAGCTCGACTCGTCGGCCAGTTACTACTACGGATATCGACACAGACACCTTTGAATTCCCTACTAGTGAGTACGGAGCTCATAATGTTGCCCTCCTTGGCTGACAAGGCGCCTAGCCACTTCTACGCCGCTGGTAACGACTTCGCGTCCTTCCCAACAGACCGTGACCTCAGTGGTGGGCGGTGGTGGTCCATCACTTGGCCCAGATATCGGAACAACCACTTCATCCGCCGGATCGACCTTCCCAAGCCTTTCACTGAATAGTGCCCCTGGACCAGTGGAAGCGACATGGTTCGGGAGCTTTGCCGCTGCCCTCCTTTCCGGATTTGCTCTTGTCTTGTGATAACTGGTGATTAGCTTTGTTACCCTCATCATACTCTACGAGAACTGTCGAACTCTCTGTAGTCATCTATTGTGTCTCCTCGTGGTTTAATACATGCATTCAGATTTTGAGGAAGATTCGAATCAACAGCGAAGCCACTAAACCGTCAGTTGGGTCCTAGCATGTTAGAGCCCGTATGGTTGGAGCGCAGCTGGGCCACTTTGACCTACCCAGACGTTGCCCCGACATCCATGGAGATTCATAACACGATTGGCAGGTCCGAGCCTCAGTCAGCTAGGGATGATGAATTATGAATGATGATGGTCACTACATACCTAGTTCATTCCTGACATTACTTTGTTATTCGTGGCATTCATGAGAACCTTCGAAGTACATATGGGGAATACCGGGGGGTTAATGATGTCTCTAGGTACAAAAAGAGCTGTTAAAGACGTTAGATCTTAGCCGTTCATTTCCAGTTCGGGTATTATTGCTGGACTAATTCCAAAGGAAGCTCTTTGTACAATGTCCTTCCCAGGCTGGGCCTTCTGTTGGATCAATTGGGGGCCGTATATCCTCACACTCGTTGCATCGTCTTGTACGCCACCCTACGGTAACCCCTGCCTCCACCGCGAATGGGCGTGACTCCTCATCGCACCGCTCCTCTGAGAATCTAGGCTATGCAATCATCGCGCTCACATCTGCAAACCCTCTCCTTCTCCTCTTCCATTTCCTCAACCCAATAACCACATCGCCGCGGCAATACCCTTCACAGACGGAACAGGATCGACTTGATCAGCAAAGTGGGTGGTGCGAAGGGAACGTCGAAACAGCTCTCTTGCTACAATCAATCCACAACGATAGAGTTGAAGTTACACTTTTCCAAGGTAAACTCAAACGTACATACAGAAAATAACAAGGAAACACTGTTAAATAAAACGCACAGTCCCACTACTACTCCGAAATGGCCGTGATTCACCATGCCTCATATTCCAATATGGATGAAAGGCACCCATCGGTGAGGGGGAATACCAGCTTCCCTCATCTTCCGCACAGCCCTTTGCAGCCCTTCTGCCGCCTTTGTGATGTCCAACCCCTCGGCGGTGATCATAGCCCCGTAGACCTCCTCAGCCACCATCGGCGCATCCTCATCAACAATACTCCACAACGTGCCAATAACACCCTTGAATCCAGCAGCCATAAAACCACCAGCAAGATGCACAGACTCGTTGACAAGCTTCTCATCTCCTGTCGCCGTTTGACAAGCAGACAGGAATGCAAATTCTGCCGACTTCAGCGCCTCCATCAGAATTCTCCTAAGGTCTAGACAGCCATCGCTGAGAATGAAGTGACTATCGAGGGGCCGTTGGATATGCTGTAAGCCGTGACATGCCAGGTGTACTAGCTGTGAGGATTTGAGTGCAGCGAGAACTGTTTCTACGCATGCGTCTCCATCTTCTACTTTCGTCAAACGAACGGTGGAGTGACCGTGAACGACCTCGGACACGACCTGCATCTCTTTCCTGACACAAGGCAGCGATAGGGTGGGACGGCCAGGGAATACGCTCATGCCGACTGCTGAAATACGGATTGTCTCTGCATTACGCGGCACCAGGGCCCGTTTATGGGCATCGATGAGCGCTCCCAGAGTATATGTGTAGGATGAGATGTAAGGACAATCAATCGGGGCGGCGGCATGAAGCGGAAATCGAGCGAGGTAGTCTGAGGGACACCACCATACTCGACCAGATTTAATATTGTTCTACCGAGCGATGAGTGCTGCTCAGATCCAAATATCTGGTCCACTTACCACCGTTAATTCTCTGAAGACTGGCTCAACGATCCTGGTCCAGAGTTCCTTTAGAATGCCCTCGAACTCCAAATCCTTGGCATCCCTACCCCAGGGCGATGGCCGACCAGCTCTATTGTATTCATAGTCTGACGAAGTCCTTTGCGAGATGTTGAACCGCCCGAGAATGTCTAACAGCTTGATGTTTAATGTTCGCAAGTCTCTGAGCGATGCCTGCAGTAGTGGTAGAGATATCGGTTCTTCGATATCAGGATTAAGGATGATAAGAGCATTTGTGCTTTCTGTGACACGATCACAACTGATCATAACCACTGGTCCACATTGGGACGCGATAGCGAGCTTTGCGTAGGGCAAGGGAAGGAAAAGATTCTCGAACCCAGGCTTGGTGCGTATCTTCGTCACTAGATTGTTGTATTCCGCCCCTAATTGATAGTTCTCGGTTCCAATCCGAACACCTAGTCCATCGAACGCCTCTGTATGCCCTTCGGAAAGCCGGCTCAAACGATCGGACAAAGCATTTAGCCTCCTAGCCAATTCTGGATGTTCCTTTGCAAGGTCCCCTACGTCATCTCTGAGCTGAAGGAGTTGACGATACGTAACCGATAAACCTTGCTCCAGGTACTCAATTGCCAAGCTAGCCTTCCCAAACTTGAGAGCAGCAGCAACAGCAGCCGGAACAAATGAGTAACCCGCCAGCTCGGAGTGTTTATCCTCCAAAGTGTTCCCAATCCAGACTTTGCCCGAAAGCGAAGAAATAGCGATCTCGAAAGCATTGAGACACTCTGGCAGATCCCTCTCAAGTGCCATTTCGCCCCAGCGTATAGCGGCCTCATGTTGACTCGGATACATGAGCAGGGATTGTGCGGCGGCTTTCCACTCTCGCATGGAGCTTGGCGCCACTATAGGATGTCCTCCAGAAGACGTCGCAGCAATTCTACCTGCTTGAGCTGCCTTTTTATACCAGTCAAACGCACGGTCCCGGAGCTTGTCGTCCGGTGTCATCAGCCAACGCAGCTGATAGGCTTCCGCAAGAGCGAGCCCGATTTCTCCAAAATCGGGGGAGGTACGGTCGGTCGTGTCGCTCTCCACTGCAGCGTGTAACAGGTCAAATGCTACATCCAAATCCGCAATATTGCCTTCTACACGGAAGCAAGCAAGAAGGAATTTGGATATTCCGGGAGTTACTGCCAGAGGTGCTTCTTGCGGTGCAAGTTCAATCGCGTTTTTGGAGTAGAAGATGCCTAGTTCTTTGTCTTCTTTTCTGCGTCCATGACGTAGATATCGAGTCTGATAAAGCATGCCCAACGATGCCGAACGCACTGAGTTCTCTGGATCATCAACTACACGGAAGTTCTCGATTGCAGCATCCAAGTCATTCGAGTCCGAATGGCGTCCGTATCGACCGGCAAAGAGTATACCGAGGTTAGTTCGTAAGTGCCTCTGAAACCATGCATCGTTCGCACTCTCGCCCGCAGGAGCTTTGGAAGAATTCAAGTAGTGTGCAATTGCTGCCTCTGCGTAAGCGGGATCTCCTGAGGTTTGGTGGTGGTGAAAGTAAGCTCTGCCAAGGAGCAGGTACCAGACACGTTTTGATTCGGTGGAAGCAGGAATGAATTGCATGAGCTCGCCGAGAAGCTCCAGCGCGTCGACTCTGGATAGTGAAGTGGGCTCAATATCTCTCAAGTCTAGAAAGCCTAGCTTAGAGAGATACGCGAACAGTATGATCGTCGTCTGTGGGATTAAGTGATTCTGTTCGCCTGGTGTCCGAAGATTCGTGATGAGATAATAAGCCGTCATCTGATAGTCCAGGGCTTCCTCAAGGTCACGGGAATCTTGGGCTTGTTGAAAACGACCGAAGTGGCCGGATGCGAGTACGTGACAATAGGTGCCATAGAGTTCGAGGTCGCAACTAGCATCCACCGTGTGAAGCTCCTTCGCTGCACGTGTGATCATCATCTCTGGGTTGACTGGGCCCTTGACAGGTAAGGACGGTAATTGCAACTCCGTCAACGCGGCTTCCAGGTCTGCTAAAGCCCTGGGTCGACTCGCGTCTGAGGGGAAGGGTATCGAGCGATGGCGGGGTAGCGAGGGACGCTGAACTTCCCGTTCTGGTCGAATGCCTTGTGCCCTCACAAGTGCATCTAGCCTCTGCACCTCCTGAATCACATCGGCCATGTCGAGTAATGATCGATACAACTGCCAACTTGAATGGTCCTGTTCATCGCGAGGGCAATTATGGCGGCGAATGATGGTTTCAAGGTCCTTCGCTTCTGCTAGGTCGTCCGGTCGCCTCTCCTTGATAAACCGTGTGATTAGGAGGAGGGCCAGACGCAAAGTCAGTTGCCCATATTCTTTGTGGTCCCTACCGAGGGTCAACTGAAAGGTCCTAAGAGTATCCCGAACCGAGATTATGAATGCATCCAAATCTGCCGGATCCATCCCCTACGGTTGCTGCATCAGCACACCACCGCAAAAGAATGCAAAAGGGCCTACTGGGAAAACCGAATCCATCATCTTGTATGCTTTCTCGACTGGGTCCAGTTCAGTCAAGACGGTTGAAGCTCCGCCACTGGCGAGCCCCTGTCCACAATCAGTACTTATTATGACCAGGATTGTAAAAAAAAAACGCACAGACGAGGATGGCCTGTTATCCATTCGAAACCGATTCCGTGACAGGTCCTTAATAATTGCTGAGTAGGCAATCATCAACTATATCCCTAGTGTCTCGCGTCCGATCTTCCCATCGCGGATCAACATACCTTTGGCTTCAATGCTCCCAGTGAAGATCAGGGTAATAGTAGGAGCGGTGGGTGGGACAAGCAGCAAATGACAAGTAGATATACTTTATCTCGAGGCTGTGCTGCGTGAGCCGCAGCATATACTTACAGCATGGTGGCGACTCCATTCATCTAAAGATAGCTAGTTTGAAGGTTCATCGTTCTCTCTCCGGTCCCCGCTCAAGGCGCGATAGCGGGCATTCTGTCGGCACCTGGCATTATAGGGCATGAATACTTAGAGCTCCAAGGAGTGTTGGAGCAGAGGTGTTGCTAAGTGGCAACCGGTTACTGTCGAGCCTCCTAAGCAATCCCTATTCGAGGCTCGCCAGCGCTAACTTAAAGTCAGAGTTAACGGTATCCGGTTCCATAGTGTCTAGCCTTGACAAAGTAACATTCAGATCCGGCAAAGTGCCGACCATATACGGTGAAGAGCGTGCCATTCTATCCAGTCCCCATTTCCGCTCTAGATCTGTGACGAAGAAAGACTTATAAGTCGTTCGACCCCAATTGAAGGCTATGAGGTATGGCATAACGACAGCCGGCCGTGGTTGGGTCCGCAGAGCTAGCGCTTTGCAGGTGGCAACGAATCCCGATGCGGCCTGCGGTCTTGGCCATTCCGATTAAGAGAGCGCCAAGAACTTACCGCAGAGACTACAACGAACCGAAATACAGGCATTTACTGAAAGGGAACATTTAAGTCCCCGGCCTTGTGCAGTTTATTTTTTCGTCTTTAGAACAACTTCCCTCGTCGAAGTATATCGTTCGAGTTCCAAAATGTAAGATTAACATAGTACAGAAGAATACATTGACACAAGCGTACCCAGTTCACCTCCCTCTCATTTCTTCTTCGCTTCCTGCTCCTTCTGATCCTGCATACTCATCTCAATAGCTCGTGCAATAGCAGCCTCCTCATCCTCCTCATCTTCCTCTCCATCCTCATCGTCGTCCTCGTCATCATCAAATTCATCGTCCTCCATCTCAACGTCCTTCTCTTCCGACATAGCCAGAGCTTTCCGAAGCTCCTCATCTTCATCGTCGTCGCCCGCAGGCGCTGGAGCTGTTGTTGCTTCAGCAGGCTTCGACTGTGATGATGATTGAGCAGCCGCAGCTTCTGCAGCTTCTCGGGCTTGCGCTTCTTGCATAGACATACGCAAAGCCTAAGATAAAGCCTCAGCATACGCATTGTCAGGAGGTCAGGGTGCAACTTACCATAGCTAACTCAGGGTCAACGCTCGGATCGACGCCAAACTCGAATTCGTTCGAACTGCTGGGACCTGCAGCACCACCCTCCCGAGGAATGAGCTCATCAGGAATGCCCGCACCCCGATCAGCAGCCAAAATTGCCGATGTGGCAATTTGTTCGGACAGTAATCGTGAGCTTGGGGGAATGATTACAAGGTGACTACAAGATGAAGGATGAGCGCAAAAAAATCACTCGTAAGATAATAGGGATAGACACACGAATTATCACTGCTATTAGCGCTCTCCACGAACGTCCTTAGAATGGTTTTACCATCTTCGGAAGCCTCCTCAATCCCATCGCCAAAGCAAACAACATCAATAGCAACGTTGTTCTTCTTCAGTTTCTTGGCAAGCTTGACCATGGCTTTTTCGTCTGCAGCTTGGCCATCCAAAGGTGAGGCAACAAATACAATGATTCGTTGTCGCAGGTTCTTGTTCTCTCGATGCTTCAGTGCAAGCTGTGCGATCGCAATGGCAGTGGGAATATCGATCTCTCCGCCAATTTTCGACGCAGCCACATGCAACCCTTGTAGAATCTGGCCAATATCCTTCGTATGTGTTACGAGCACCTCTGGACTGTGTTTCTATTAGTTCGGATCGTCCTGAGATCCCTATATCTCAGTGAACCAGCAAACGTACCCCTTTCCAGCCATTGTCATGACGCCAACTGTATTCTCTGGGTTCGAGTCGATTTTGGTTTGAAAGACCGTGGTGACCGCATCGGTTTGGGCATGAAATCTCGTCGGCTGGTAATCGCCATTCCGCATGTACTCGGAATTGTCTATAATCATCATCGTTGCTTCAAGCGGCATGTTGGGCAATAGTTTTGGGGTAAAGGTAAGGGATAGAGGAAGATGTGTATTTGAGGTGAGCTCAACGAGGATGACGCGTTCGACGCGCCTAGATATTTGGTCATGTTTGATATGAGATAAGATAAGATTAAGTGGATGAAGACGGGGCACAATTCAGCCACAATCATGTTGAAATCATCGAGTTGAGTTACAAGGACACAATACATGGAGCAAAATACGGCAACAGAGAAAGGTTCTTTTTAAAAAACTTTACACGTCTGTTTGGTCTTCCATATCAGTTGCTTCCTCTAGACGCACCCACACACCGCCCTAAATACCAAAATCAGGCAAGCAATTCGTCAAGGAAGTCGCGAAACAGCATACCACGACGGACATCGTCAAATAGCTCTTCGTCCTAATCTTATCTGTCCTTTGGGTACCAACGCCATCTTTCCATTCAGGCGGCGGAGCAGCCCACGACGGTTGCGCCCGTAAATCAAGCGAAATCGACGAGAACTGTTGCAAGAGTCGAATGAGGAAATACGACGTTTCATGATAAGCGAACTATGGTTCTTGATTAAAGTCTAGTATATGAGTAACACATGGAGAGGCGCACCTGTTGACCGAGGCAGATTCGAGGGCCAGCGTTGAATGGAAGGAAAATGAAAGGGTTTGGAGTTAGATACTTCTTCAGACGTTCGTCGATGAAACGGTCCGGATCGAATTTATCGGCTTCAAGGCTGATGATCAGCATGCGCCTCTCTCGGAGATGAGGTGTTACATACCATCCGGACCCCACAAGTCGTGGCGGCGGTGCATGAGGAATATGCCGTAGGACATCCTTCATGAAATGTGAGCCGGTCCTCCGAGATTTCTGTCATTCCCTACCCACCTTTTCTCAGCCGGAATGTAAAACGGTCGACCACCGTCCATGCTGGGGAGTAAGACTGGCCTGGTGCTAGTCCTGATATTGAACGGGCTGCACAACCGGGGCATCAGTTGATCAGGGATTCGTAGTCGTGGTAGATGACGTACACTGCAGGATATAAACGAATAGTTTCTGCGGAAGGACATTAAAGCAATGATATAAGTCATTAGCAGCGAGACAATACCATTAATAACAGCACGAAGATACTTCATCTCCCTCATGTCATCATACGTAGGACGGCGATTCCCAACCTTTTCGTGAATCTCCTGGCGCAACTTCTTGAGAACATGAGGGTTCTCAGCTAGCATGTATACGCAAAACGTAATGCTATTGGTTGTCTTCGTATATGTCAGTGCCAAGCCAAAAATAGTCCCGGTCACCGGCTCACAGTATCCCGACCAGCAAGAAGAATATTCAGTGTCTCATCGCGCAAAATAGTCTCATCTGCCCTGGCTATCAGTAAAGGAACGGCTCAAGCCCAAAGTCTAACTCACCGTCCGTAAGTTTAACCAGATGCTCCAACAAACTCTCGCCCTCTTTCACCTCCTTGTCTTTCTGCACACCATAAACCCTTTCCCTCTCCCTCTTTCTCCCAACGGCATCAGCAACGATTGGTTCAATGAAATCCCTTATAATAGCCATCTGTTCTTCAATTTTGTCACTCCAAAACTCAGCGAGCGGCCACAGCCTCCCGCGACGCACGCGCAAGGCGGTAAGTCTTTGCGCTTCATCAAACGCCTTCGCAAACCTGTTCGCTGGGTGGTCGCTGTTATTCGATGCGGCTGCGAGGGGGCTATAGTGTGGATACGGGAGTCCTGCTGCGAGTGACTGGACATCATGTGCAAAGAGGAATTCTGTCGCTGAGTCCATTGTGAATCTCGACGCCAAGTCCTAGTGAGAAAAGGTGTCAGTTGCGAGCCAGAAGCCCCGAGAGCTGGAGGATTCGTGCCTGGATGTCGACGGGGAATCCTTCGTGAAGCCTCTTCTTCAGTTGACTTAGAGCATCGACGGCATGCCGTTCGAAGATATCAAAGTGGCCAACCCTGTCCCTGCTAAAGAACGGGCGTGTCATACCTCGATGGAACCTGCAATTCCAATAATGTCAATCCTAATCTGGCAAGCAGAAAACCCAAATCAAACCAACATACTTCCACATTTCGCCTGACAACTACCTCAGTATTTCCATAGTGCGGTGAAACGCAGCTCGAGACGCACCATCAGAATTGAACACACCCGTGCCCAACATAGTCTTTAAGGCAATGTTGAACTCACTCCCTATTCCCACATCGGTCTCGACATGGAATCAAAAAGCCTCAAAGCCCACCTTTCTCGAACCCGTCAAATTGTGTTGCCAGAATCGCCTTAATATGCTCTGGCTCCATCGTAAAGTACTACAGCCCAATACAATCAACTGAACAGGTCAACACAACCAGAAACGACTCAAACTCACCCGATTCTCAAACATAATCCTGAAATTAAACGTGTTCCCGTACAACGTCGCCCACTCTCTCAAAAAATCCCCTGATAAACGGTTAATCATCATCATTACATTCGAACAGGCTAGGATGGGCGACACTCACCAGGGTATCCACCCTTAATATTTTTCAAACCCCTATTCAAGTTCTTCAAACTTCCCGGCGTCCAGTCCTTCACTCTAGGCGGCAACACTCCACCCACTCTCTCAGCGTCCAAACGATCCTTTAAGTCTCTCCAAACAACCTTGAGCAACAACCATGCCGGCAATGCTAGGACGTAAGCTAGCGTCGTAATCCACTTCCTTGGGGATGCTCGGTTGGAGTAATACTGATTTGAGAGTTTCACAAGAGTGTAGACGAAGACCGACGGGCCGAGAATCGTAGGGAGGTTTTGTAGAAGGAACGATATACCAGGAGGGAATCTGGTACGACTCTTCTTCGTCGTCATTGCCGTCGACAAAGCCATGCCAAGTCGGTATCCTAATAGCCGTCAAGGCAACAATGGTGGTCGCAATCAGAGACGTATGCGAGGGAATAACTCCCTTCACAAACGGCCTAGCATCTGATTTTCTTAAGTGGGAATTGTAGATGTCATCTGCCGACTTGTGTCCATCCAAAAGAATCATGCGTGTTCTGTAGTCAATGATGCCATATACCCTATTTGGCTCCTTTTCTCACGCATGACGCGCCGCATTGGTTGCCGACGTCGCCCTAGTTTTGCTAGAAGAATTACACGCGCATGTAAAGTCCGCTCCGGGATGCCAGGAAGCTCGGGATACTGGGGAGTGCTAAGTGCTCAGAGTGTGAAGATTCGAGGCATCGAGCTTTGGGATCATCGTCCACATCTATAGAAAAACTCTAAACTACATATCGGAACGCACACCCCATCTGATGCCATCCTCACAGAAAACCGGTTGACGTACGCAATACACAACTCCAGCTAGGGATATTTCTGCTTCAAGATGTTTCCTTTTGACTAAGACTCGCCCTCCCTTTCGACCTACACAGGACTGGATCTCCGAAGCACAGCCCGAGACCCTGGCTTCCCAAGGTGCTCGAACTAGGTGCCGCAAACCCCGATAACTCTCTATCAGAGGTTGTTCGAAATCGGGGTTTCTTCAAGAGGATCATCTAACAGGTGAGCACCTTGAAAGCTATCAAGGGACCGAGAAACGAAAGGAAGAGATGCCTCGGACGTAGCATGGACATATAATATTATCAGGTCAACGGGCGCCACTGCACCCACTCGCGCATTTATCCCCTGACCGAAGACTCCATAAAAATATTCCTATAAATCCGTGAGACGGTTAAGGACACGAGGCAATCCGACCTTGCCCTCTACCTCCAAAAAAACTCCAACATTGCCGAATGACCCTCAAACACCACATCTTCATCGGACTTTGCTTAGTCCAACTTTGCCTGGCTCTAGGCCATCCAGCGCCCCAATGCAGAACTATGCCTAACGATCCCACGTGTGGAGAAGACCTACAAACACGCAACCACATCATTTGCTCATGCCCTAAATATGACCGATATCGTCACATACTCCGTGATGTCTCAGAGACCCTATACCTCCCAGATATCCCGGGAACCAAGGAAGGGATAACCGCTCTCGCCGAATTCATGGAAAAATCAGGTGCCTTCACCAAATCTGGCAAAGGCCCGCCAGAACGAAAAATGCCCGCTGCCGAAGATATACCACTAGACCAATTCCGAGGAGAGGACCCTGAGGAGTTTGACTATGACAATTCCAATTCGCAGTAACAACACGACACATTTACATCAGTATAACCCGTAGATTTCTCACTTCAACCGGACTACTCCACACACCACCTCAGAACCCCTTATATTTACTTAGATACCACCTGCCGAGGGACGTAGTTACCTAGTACGCGTGCACTGCGTCTTAGCAGTTAGTTTGCTTGTAGCGGTATAGAAATGCAGAATACAACAACAACAACGATCCCACGTGGCCTGATGCGTCAGCTTGGGACCGCTTCAATGCTTCCGTGGACGGTCGTCTGATTCGCACCATCCCTATTGCAGCCCCATGCCACGGAGCAAATCATGATACCGCCAAGTGCAATATCACACGCAGCCAATGGCATCAACCCGAATTCCAGTCCGTCATTCCCAAATATCATTACCACTTCAAGCTCAACGCATTTGTTTTGTACAGCGAGGAATATGCATCATCTATCATGGCACCTGTCTTCCTAAACAAGAGCTGTGATCCATTCACTGCTGTAAACGATCGTTGTATCACTGGAACTTACGTCCAGTATTCAGTCGATGTGGCAACACCAGACCACATCATCAAAACCCTTGCATTCGCAAAGAAACATAACATTCGATTCGTAGTAAAGAATACTGGCCATGAGTAAGTCCCCGCGTCACCACGTCTCTTACCAAACCTGAAATATTTTACCCAGCTACATGGGTAAATCAACCGGTGCCGGTGGGCTGGCAGTTTGGATGCATCATCTCACAGACAGAGAGTGGATTCCGCAATATAATATGTCTGGTTACACTGGACCTGCTGTGAAGGTTCAAGCAGGGGTTACTGGAGACACGCTCATGCAGGATGCCGAAGCGAGGGGACAGGCTGTCATTGCTGGGCAATGTCCTGTAAGTCCCATGCCTCGAGCTTGTCACTTCGTGCTTTGTTGCTAACAAAGTCAAGAGTGTCGGGTTTGCAGGAGGTTATATACAAGGTGGGGGTTACTCCGTACTGAGCTTCTACAACACCCTCTTCCAAGTAGCTCTCCTCTTCCCAAAGAAAACCCCGGACGAAGTAACCACCTTGACTAAACCCTGGTTCGACGGGCTTCACTCCCTAAACATCACTCCATCCATTTCCGAAACCATCCAACACCCAACTGTTCGCAACGCAACACTAGTCGTGAGCCACGATCTTAATGGAGAAATTCTCATAGGACTCCAACTCTTCGGAGGACGAATCCTACCAAAGAGGCTCTGGGAAACAGAGGAAAGTCTGGATAGACTACTCGAGACCCTGCGAAGCATCGTTGATGATGGGGGAAGTATCCTAGATGTCGGTATCAACCCTACAAAGGAAGTAGCTGGCAATCCGAACAGTGCGGTCCTTCCTGCTTTCAGGACAATGCATAGTATGTGCTTGATTACCTTGTACGTGCTGTATTCCCTTCACCTAAAATTGAACGGCAAGTCCTCACCTTCAACTTGTATCACTTAGGCCCTGGAATGACACCGCAAGCTGGCATGAACAATTCGCCCGTACAGCGTCAGTGACTACCTTAGAGCAGAGACTCGCCGCATTAGCTCCCGAAACAGGAGCATATCTGAACGAGGTACATAGGCCTTTCTTTACTCTTCTCATATGCAAACTAAACCCTTCGATGATATCCAGGCAAATGCCTTCGACCCTAGCTGGAAACAAAACTTCTACGACGTGAATTATGACAGGCTGTTGCGGATCAAGGATAAATGGGACCCGGATCAAATATTGTATGGTACGACAGCCGTTGGGGGCGATAGATGGGTCACAGTCGATGGAGGGCGCCTATGTCCCCCTAGCTAGAGAACCGGATGTGGTTTCATCTCAGCTCAACCTCCCTAGCATGATCACATCGAGGGCTAAGAAGTGGAATCCACAGAGTTATATGAATCCCAATGTCACCGGCAACGATGCTCTGTTAAAGTTTGTGCCAAATGCCTGAGGGTCAGGGAATCCTGGGCGAACGTCAGAATCCGGAACTCTTCGAAGTCTCGTCCCCGAACACACCTCGAAAGGGACTATCGTATAAACCCCAGCTTACCATAGAGGAAAGAACCATCCCCAAGACTCTGAGCGCCTCTCACGTTAAAAAGAGTCGTCCTTACAGAAATCACGGTCCTTCGGCTGAGCCAACCAACCCTCTGGTTCGCCCGCCGCGTTTCCGAATCTAAGGCCTCGATGCGCGTGTTGAAGTAAGCCAAGTCACGAGCTCCTGCACCAAGAGCTTGCAAATCTACTCATGATAAGAGGGTGGTCCTACATCCTAACTTGTCTCGTATTTCGGCAAATGGTTACTGTAACTTTCAAACACAATATTTTTACTTATCTCCGGCAGGAGCTGATAACAATTCAGAGGCTAATATCATAGACGAAGTTTGGTGAGGAAAATGCGGTTGCTGGCTGGTAAGGTGGGGAGCTTGGATGCAACGTCAACAGGCACCTAAAACATGCCTCGGATGCTCAGATTTCGCACAGAAAGTTCGGAAGTCGAAAGGAAGAGGCTTCATAGCCACGTAAACATCAAAGCATTTCATTAAAAACAAACTTTTATCACTGCAGGAACATCGCAAAAGCCAAAGCCAGTAGTACCGTACAATTAGAAGCACTCTGCAAACACAAGCTACATCAGAAACCAACACTCCCAGAAAACTGGATGATAAACACGTACTGCGGTGGACAATACCAGGACCAGACTCGTCGTACTCCTGTTTCGAGCACCACATGTTCTGGAAGGTGCTGAGCGAAGCCAAGATGGAACCACCAATCCAGACAGAGTACTTCCTCTCAGGAGGAGCGACAATCTTGACCTTCATGCTCGCAGGCGAGAGCGAGGTCAACTCCTTCTGCATACGGTCAGCGATACCAGGGAACATGGTGGTACCACCAGACAGCACGACGTTGCCGTAGAGATCGCGACGAATATCAAGATCGCACTTGAAGATGGAGTTGTAACTATTTCAAGATTAATAGCCGGAAAAAAAGCCGGGTAATAGGACGCCTTGCACACTCACGTAGTCTCATGTATGCCGGCGGCTTCGAGGCCGAGGAAAGCGGGCTGGAAGAGCGCTTCGGGGGCACGGAAGCTCATCGATGAAGTCAGCACACGTGGTCTTAACGAAAGGCAAGGTCAATATACATACCGCTCATTGCCGATGGTGATAACCTGACCATCGGGGAGCTCATAGCTCTTCTCAAGGGCAGAAGACTGAGCGGCGGTCTGGAGCTCCTGCTCGAAGTCGAGAGCAACATAGCAAAGCTTCTCCTTGATGTCACGGACGATTTCACGCTCGGCGGTCGTGGTGAAGGGGTAGCCACGCTCCATCAAGTTTTTGATCAGGTAGTCAGTCAGATCACGACCGGCGAGATCGAGACGGAGGATAGCATGGGGGAGGGAGAAACCTTCGTAGATAGGGACAGTGTGGGTGACACCATCACCGGAATCGAGGACGATACCGGTGGTACGACCGGAGGCGTAAAGGGAGAGGACGGCCTGGATGGAGACGTAGAAGGCAGGGGTGTTGAAAGTCTCAAACATGATCTGGGTCATCTTCTCTCGGTTAGCCTTGGGGTTGAGAGGAGCTTCGGTCAAGAGAACAGGGTGCTCTTCGGGCGCAACACGCAATTCATTGTAGAAGGTGTGGTGCCAGATCTTCTCCATGTCATCCCAGTTGGTGACGATACCGTGCTCGATGGGGTACTTGAGGGTGAGGATGCCACGCTTGGACTGGGCCTCATCGCTGGAAAAGATATGGATAGAAGCCGGCGGGTAGAATTAAGGCTACGTACCCGACGTAAGAATCCTTTTGGCCCATACCAACCATCACACCCTGGTGACGGGGACGACCGACAATGGAACTGGAGTACGTCTCAGATATTGTATTACACACGGAGGACGCGTACTTACGGGAAAACGGCACGAGGAGCATCGTCACCTAAGCAGAGTGAGTGCTGGAACTTTAGGTCTCGTCGAAGATCGCCTCACCAGCAACTGCAGAAAGGGATGTCAGGAATAGTGAGCTAGCAGGAATGGAAAAAAAACGTACAGCCAGCCTTGCACATGCCGGAACCGTTGTCAATGACCTGGTGGGACGCATGTTGAGCTTCGCGAGGTGGTGGTAGTCCGAGGACGAAACACGTACGAGGGCAGCAACTTCTTCCTCCATGGTTGGTTACTCGTAGACTTGTAAGAAGTCAAGCAAGAAAGAAAATGGCGATGGGATTGAAACTGGATTGATGATCAATTCATATGCGATAGGATGGGCAATGAAGATATCAGGGTAGTGGTGAGACGGCGCGCGCGTCAGTACTGCGTGATGCCATGAGGAAAAGAGACATTACTTTATAGTCGTCGAGGACGCGGTTGGCCGATATACGATTGCGTTGAGGGGGAGGTCAGTCTGAGGGCATGCTGCCTTTTATTGGGTCACTGTGATGGGGCTATGTCTGTCAGAAGAACAACGCCAACGCAGCAGTCTTCTCCCCGCAGCCATGCCTCCATGTCGCGTAGTGTTTCATTTTTTGTAACCGCGCACAGCTGCCGAACACGTGCTTCCTTTAGCGCAGAGCAGTTACTGTGCATTTGACGCATCGGCTCGGGGCTCCAGGTTACGGATCACTTGCACCGTCGTCAGATTCACACATCCATTTGGCCTTCCATATCAGTCGCTTCCTCTAGACGGACCTCACACACCGCCCTAAATGCCGAAATCAGACGAGCAACTCATCAATGAATGGCGAAACGGCATAAGTACCACGACGGACATCATCAAATAACTCTTCGGCCTAGTCTTATCTGTTCTTTGGCTACCAACATCTTTCCTTTCAGGCCCTGTCCCTGTTAAAGAACGGGCGCATCATACCTCGATGGAACCTGCAATTATAACATTGTCAATCCTAATCCGGCAGGCAGGAAAACCCAATCAAACCAACATATTTTTCTTAAGTGAAGATGTCATCTGACAGATGACCCAGTTCTTGCCGCGTTGTGTTCATTCAAATGAATCATGCATGTTCCGCAGTCAATAATGCGTATACCTTGTTTAGCTCCTTTTCTCACACATGACGCGTCGCACTGGTGTCGGCGTTGCCTTAGTGTTGTCGGATGAATCACACACACATCATGTAAAGTCCCGTGCCGGGGGTATCAGGGAGCTCAAGATACTTGCGAAGACTGGGGAGTGCTAAGCGCACATAGGGTGAAGATTCGAGGCATCGAGCTTTGGGATCCTCATCTGCACTTATAGAAAGGCATATCGGAACGCACACCATCTGATGCCACGCTCACAGAAAACTGGTTGACTTACGCAATGCGCAGCTCCAACTGGAGATACATTTGCTTCTTTTGATTAGGGCTCGTTCCCTCTTCGACCTGCCGGGATTGGATCCCCGAAGCGCAGCCCGAGACCCTTACTTTCCAAGACACTCGAACCAGACGCCGCAGACCCGATAACTGTCTATCGGAAGTTGGTCGAAACCGGGGATTCTTCAGGTGTGGACACATATAATATCAGGTCAACGGGCGCTACTTCACCCCACTTGCACATTTATCCCCTGACCGAGGACTCCACAAAGATGAACGCATAGATCCATGAGAAGCCCAAGGGTACGAGGCAACTCGACCTTACCCTCCGCCAACCACAAAGCTCTAACACTCCCGAATGGCCCTCAAATACCACATCTTCATCGGACTTTGCTTAGTCTGGCTTCAGGCCACCCGCCGCCCCGATGCAGAACTATGCCTAACGATCCCACGTGGCCTGATGCATCGGCTTGGGAGCACTTCAACGCCTCCGTGGACGGTCGTCTGATTCGCACCATCCCTATTGCAGCCCCATGCCACGGAGCAAATCATGATACTGCCAAGTGCGATATCGTACGCAGCCAATGGCACCAACCCGAATTCCAGTTCGTTATTCCCAAGTATCACTACCACTTCAAACTAAGCGCATTTATTCTGTACAGCGAGGAATATGCATCATCTATCATGGCACCTGTCTTCCTAAACAAGAGTTGCGATCCATTCACTGCCGTAAACGATCGTTGTATCATTGGAACCTACGTCCAGTATTCAGTCGATGTGGCGACACCAGACCACATCATCAAAACCCTCGCATTCGCAAAGAAACATAACATTCGATTCGTAGTAAAGAATACTGGTCATGAGTAAGTCCCCGCGTCACCACGTCTCTTACCAAACCTAATTATTTTACCCAGTTACATGGGTAAATCGACCGGTACCGGTGGACTGGCAGTTTGGATGCATCACCTCACAGACAGAGAGTGGATTCCGCAATATAAAGGGTCTGGTTACACTGGACCTGCTGTGAAGGTTCAAGCAGGGGTTACTGGAGACGCGCTCATGCAGGATGCCGAAGCGAGGGGACAAGTTGTCATTGCTGGCCAATGTCCTGTAAGTTCCGTGCCTCGAGCTTGTCACTTCGTGCTTTGTGGCTAACAAAGTCAAGAGTGTCGGATTTGCAGGAGGTTATATACAAGGTGGGGGTCACTCCGTACTGAGTTCCTTGTACGGCATGGCTGCAGATCAGACTTTGGAATTTGAAGTTATCACCTCCACTGGCGAATTCGTTCGTGCGTCACCTTCTGAGAATGCAGACTTATTTTGGGCATTGGGCGGTGGAGTGGGTCATCTTTACTCGTTGTCCATATACATTCTGACATTGCTGGATAGGGAGGGGGAACCTATGGAATCGTTTGGTCCGTAACCGTCAAAACCTATGTCGACATGCCTATTACCACCCTCCGCGTTGTCTATCATCCCCCATCATCAGATACGTCTGTTCTAGATACGCACTGGCAGAGCGTTGCTATGTACACGAAAGAATCATCCAAATACCTCAACGCCGGTGCTTACTACATCTCCAACATCGACAACACCCTCTTCCAAGTAGCTCTCCTCTTCCCGAAGAAAACCCCGGACGAAGTAGCCACCCTGACTAAACCCTGGTTCGACGGGCTCCACTCCCTAAACATCACTCCATCCATTTCCGAAACGATCCAACACCCAACTGTTCGCAACGCAACACTGGTCGTGAGCCACGATCTTAACGGAGAAATCCTCACCGGACTCCAACTCTTCGGAGGACGAATCCTGCCAAAGAGACTCTGGGAAACAGAGGAAAATCTGGATAGACTACTCGAGACCCTGCGAAGCATCGTTGATGATGGGGGAAGTATCCTAGATGTCGGTATCAACCCTACAAAGGAAATAGCTGGCAATCCGAACAATGCAGTCCTCCCCGCTTTCAGGACAATGCATAGTATGTGCTTGATTACATTGTATGTACTGATATTCCTTTCACCTAGAATCGAACTGACAAGTCCTTGCCTTTCGACTTGTATTGCTTAGGCCCTGGAACGACACCGCAAGCTGGCATGAACAATTCGCCGGTACGGCGTCAGTGACTACCTTAGAGCAGAGACTCGCCGCACTAGCTCCCGAAACAGGAGCATATCTGAACGAGGTATATAAGCCTTTCTTCACTCTTCCCATATGCAAACTAAACCCTTCGATCACATCCAGGCAAATGCCTTCGACCCTAACTGGAAACAGAACTCCTACGGCGTGAACTATGACGGGCTATTACGGATCAAGGATAAATGGGACCCGGATCAAATATTATATGGTACGACAGCCGTTGGGGGCGAAAGATGGGTCACAGTTGATGGAGGGCGCCTATGTCCCCGTAGCTAGAGATGCGGATGTGGTTTCATCTCAGCTCAACCACCCTAGCATAATCATGTTGACGCCACATTGAAGAGGGCCAAGGAATGGAATCCACGGAGTTGTATGAATCCCAATGTCACCGACAACAGTGCTCTGTTAAAATTCGTGGCAAATGAGTGAGGGAATTCTGGGCAAACGTCAAGATCCGGAACTCTTCAGAGTCTGTCCCAGGACATACGCCGAAAAGGACTGTCTATAAACCCCAGCTTACTGTAGAAGAAAGAATCGTCCCTCGGACCCTGAGTGCCAGTCCTGCATCCTAACTTGTCTCGTATCTTGGCAAATGCATCACTACTGTAACTTCGAATACAAAGTTTCCACTGGTCTCTGACGGGAATTGGTAACAATTCCGAGGCTAGTACCATAGGCGAGGTTTGGTGAGGAGAAGGCGGTTGCTGGCCGGTACGGTGGAGAGCTTGGATGCAACATCAACAAGCGCTTAACTATGCCTCGTATGCTTAGATTTCACACGCAAAATCTGGAAGTCGAAAAGAAGAGGTTTCGTAGCCACTAAACATCGAAACATTTCATTAAAAACAAACTTCTATCCGAGCAGGAATATCGCAAAAGCCAAAGCCAGTAGTACCGTACAATTAGAAGCACTCTGCAACACAAGCTACATCAGAAACCAACACTCCGAGAAAACTGGATGATGAACACGTACTGCGGTGGACAATACCAGGACCAGACTCATCGTACTCCTGTTTCGAGCACCACAAGTTCTGGAAGGTGCTGAGCGAAGCCAAGATGGAACCACCAATCCAGACAGAGTACTTCCTCTCAGGAGGAGCGACAATCTTGACCTTCATGCTCGCAGGCGAGAGCGAAGTCAACTCCTTCTGCATACGGTCAGCAATACCAGGGAACATGGTGGTACCACCAGACAACACGACGTTGCCGTAGAGATCACGACGAATATCGAGATCGCACTTGAAGATGGAGTTGTAGCTGTTTTGAGATTAATGATCAGAAGAGAAGCCAAGAAGTAGGACGTGTTCCACACTTACGTAGTCTCGTGAATACCGGCGGCTTCGAGACCGAGGAAGGCGGGCTGGAAGAGCGCTTCGGGGGCACGGAAGCTTATCGATGAAGTCAGCACACGTGATCTTAATGAGGGACAAGATCAATACACATACCGCTCATTGCCGATGGTGATAACCTGACCATCGGGGAGCTCGTAGCTTTTCTCAAGGGCAGAAGACTGAGCGGCGGTCTGGAGCTCCTGCTCGAAGTCGAGAGCAACATAGCAAAGCTTCTCCTTGATGTCACGGACAATTTCACGCTCGGCAGTGGTGGTGAAGGGGTAGCCACGCTCCATCAAGTTTTTGATGAGGAAGTCGGTCAAATCACGACCGGCGAGATCGAGACGGAGGATAGCATGGGGGAGGGCGAAACCTTCATAGATAGGGACAGTGTGGGTGACACCATCACCGGAATCGAGGACGATACCGGTGGTACGACCGGAGGCGTAAAGGGAGAGGACGGCCTGGATGGCGACATAGAAGGCAGGAGTGTTGAAAGTCTCAAACATGATCTGGGTCATCTTCTCTCGGTTAGCCTTGGGGTTGAGAGGTGCTTCAGTCAGGAGAACAGGGTGCTCTTCGGGGGCAACGCGCAATTCGTTATAGAAGGTGTGGTGCCAGATCTTTTCCATGTCATCCCAGTTGGTGACGATACCGTGCTCGATGGGGTACTTGAGGGTGAGGATACCACGCTTGGACTGGGCCTCATCGCTGGAAATGATATGAATAGAAGGCGGCTGAGTGGAACTAGGGCTACGTACCCGACGTAAGAATCCTTTTGGCCCATACCAACCATCACACCCTGGTGACGGGGACGACCGACGATGGAACTGGAGCGTGTCTCAGATATTGTATTACACACAGAGAATGCGTACTTACGGGAAAACGGCACGAGGAGCATCGTCACCTAAGCAAAGTGAGTGCTGGAACTTTACGTCTTAGCGGAAATCGTCTCACCAGCAACTGCAGAAAGGCATGTCAGGAATAATGAGTTCGCAGGAAGGGAAGAAACACGTACAACCAGCCTTGCACATGCCGGAACCGTTGTCAATGACCTGGTAGGACGCGTGGTGAGCTTTGCGGACGGGTTGTCCGAGAACAAGAGACCTACGAGGGCAGCAACTTCTTCCTCCATGATTGATTACTCGTGGACTCGTAAGAAGGGAAGCAAGAAAGATGGGATTGAAACTGGATTGATGATCGATTTATATGGCGATAGGACGGGCAGTGGCAGTTATCAAGGTGGCAGTGAGACAATGTTCGTCAGTGCTGTGTGATGCGATGAGGAAAAGGGGCATTACCTTGTAGTCGTCGAACGGCTGGTCGTAGTAGGGCAAAGGGAGGATTAGAGAACGCGGTTGACAGATATCGGATGGCGTTGAGGGCAGGTCAGTCTGAGGGGATGCTGCCTTTTATGGGCCCCTGTGATGGGGCTGTGTTTGTCAGAACAACAACGCCAACGCGACCGTCTCCTCCCCGCAGTCATGCCTCCATATCGCGTAATGTTCCATTTTTTGTAACCGCGCGCAGCCTCCAGCCGAACCTGTGCTTCCCTTAGCGCAGAGTAGTTACTGTACATTTAACGCATCGGTTCCGGGCTCCAGGCTACGGATCATTTGTGTGGTTGTCAGATTGCCATCAGCACCTCCCGCGACTCAAGATTTTGTGTATGGTACGATTTGTTTTAGCGGAGAATTAAGCACGATGGGTGGCTCGTCGACTGCGACGCAGCGATCTCCTGCGCGCAAACTCTTGGCCCTCGCAACATGAACAACATCTACACGCAAAAGCATGAGTGTGTCCGACTCCGAGGAACAGCAGTGCCTCGCTAGAAGCCGTCAAGAATGGGTTCTCGAGGGAATGAGCGGGCTAAATGAATTGGCAGGCGACGTTTCCAAAAGGGGAAAGGATGCTCACTTGCCGGCAAGGATTTTAGACGCTCTGCCAGTTTTCTCAACTCATCCACGTTGACTTGCCCCGTTTCGACGTCATCATGGACGCTCTCTTCGCGCCTCTTGCGAGCGCACTGGGTGCCAGTGTAGACCAGATCAAGGTCGGTATTCCGTGCTATCCCTCAGGCAACCTCCTGACGTTCATTCACAGCTAATTTTCTGCTTGCTCGTCGCGTATCCCCTCGGAAGTCTCTTTGTCCGCGTCCCCTCAAGCAAGCCTGCCCTCAGACACTTGTTCAGCGTTTCTGTGGCAATCCTCTACTTCTTCCCCGTCCTCAAGATCTACTCGGCATTCTTCCAACTACTCGCGAGTATTCTTGCGACGTACTACATTGCCAAGTATGACAAGAGCAAGAAGATGCCATGGCTTGTCTTCTTGTGAGTAACTGCCCAACAAACTGAACAATATGAAGCAGAGTTGACGTGGTCTGCCTTTTCAGCGTCGTCATGGGACACTTGACCGTCAAGTAGGTTTCTCTTGGTCCAACTCTGAGTTGTCGCTCATGCACCTTCCACCAGCCACATCATCCGTGCTCTCAATAACCACAGCTACGAGACCATGGAGGTTACCGGTCCCCAGATGGTCCTCACCATGAAGCTCACAACCTTTGCTTGGAACGTCTTTGACGGACGCCGTCCCACCGAGGTTCGTCCCGAGTCTCTCATCCTCGTTTCATCCCTTACTTACCCCACCCCAACAGGAGCTCGACAAATGGCAGATGGCGAAGCGTGTTACCAAGTACCCATCTCTTCTCGAATTCCTAGGCTACTCGTACGTGTCCCTCATCACCCCATCTTGATATTCCATCAGTTCACACATCTCTTCATCACAGCTTCTACTTCCCTGGTATCCTCGTCGGTCCCTACCTCGACTTTGCCGAGTATTCCGAACTTGTGAACGAAACCGTCTTCAAAGATGCCTCTGTCAAAGACAAACACAACAGTGGACGCATGCTTCCCCCAGGCCGCAAACGCGCTGCCTACACCCGCATGTTCCTCGGTCTCATCTACCTCGGTGCCTTTGTCGTCCTCGGTTCCACATACAACTATTCCGTTGCTCTCAAGCCCGAATTCGCCAAGTTGAACTTCCTCCACCGGTACGTCCGTCTCCGCAAAGGGACCCCCCGGACTGAAATACTGACGTCACACCGCCCCGCCCCAATCACTCAGATTCTTGCTGTTCCAAGCCTTCGGTCCCTTCGAGCGCGCAAAATACTATGCCATCTGGACACTCACCGAAGGCGCAAGCATCCTCACCGGTCTCGGCTTCACAGGCTTCAACTCCTCCGGTTCCGCCACCTGGAACGGTGCCGCCAACGTCAAAGTCTTCCAAATCGAGTTCGCACCCAACTTCAAAGTCCTCCTCGACTCATGGAACATGAAAACCAACATCTGGCTCCGCGAATGTGTCTATAAACGCGTTGCCCCTAAGGGCAAGAAACCCGGTAACAGGGTCACGGCTATCACTTTCTTCACTAGCGCCTTCTGGGTACGTCCACACAAGCCGATTCCAAATCACCTTTCCCTTAACCCCTATTCGTATATACATAGCACGGCATCGCTTCAGGCTACTACCTCACATTCTTCATGGGCGCCCTCATAACCTCCGCCGCCCGCCTCGCCCGATCCAACATCCGCCCCCTACTCCTCCCACCCTCCCCTTACGCCTCCCTAAAACCCATCTACGACTTCCTCGGCATCTTCTTCTCCATCACCGTCCTCAACTACTCCGCCGCACCCTTCATCATCTCCACCTTTACTGATTCCATCACCACCTGGCGCGTGCTGGGTTGGTACGGACATATCGTTATCGTTGGTGGACTCATGTTCTTTTACGTGGGTGGTACCAAGTGGTTGAGAGGTGTGCAGAAGGCTTGTGGTGTGCTTCCTCCTGCTAAGGATGCTGGGAAGGGTGTTAATGGGAATGGAGCTGTTACTGCTACTGCTTCTTCGAGCGGGACGGCTACCCCGTTGGCTGAGAAGAACTTTACGGTCCCCCCTTCCCTTGATAAGTTGGTTGCTCCTCCGTCATGAGAATTCATGTAGACTTTCTCCCGTTCTCAAGGTTTGGGGAGTGAAGAGTTTGGGTTACTAGTTCGTGGATCTTGGTCATTTAAAAGAGTCGTGTAGTGTCTCAATACCTGCTGGATCTTCTCGATTTTTCCTTTTGCATAGACGATAATCTTGGATATCCCTGTCGCAGCTAATCATCCCCACAAATCTAATGCTTTCCCCCTTCGGACTACATCTTCAGAACGAATATGACTGAGCTCAGGCCAAATTACAAAAAGACAGCTCTTCTATCACAAAAACAACTCCAATCTCAAGCCTTAGGATTCCAAGGCCCGGCATCGCTCAACGAACATCCACCAGCACATTCACAACTCCCTCCAAACTCCTTCGGCAAATTCTCAACCGGAATCTGCTTCAACAAAGTCTCCTTATACCCACTCCCCAAAATATCAATCTTCTTCACCGTCACCTCATCCAACCAAGGCTTAATCACACTCCAAACAGCACTAAACGCCCAAGGGGCATTGATAATATAAAACTTGCCCATCGTTTCAGGGTATCGATCTTGTCCGACCGAGGCGGCGGCCATGACGTAGTCTTTGACGCGGTAGAAGGACGTGAGGGAGACGTTGTTGAGGTCCATGATGGTGCAGGAGGTTTCGACTGGGTGGCCGGATGCGCGGGAGCATGCGGGGAGACGCTCGCTTAGGAATTTTTCGTATTCGAGGACGAGGCGTTTGAGGAGGCGGTCTTGGGTTGTTATGTTGTAGAGGGCTTTGACGTCGAGTTTGCCGAGTTGTTCGATGTAGATTGGGCGGCCGTCCTGGTGAGGTGGGGTAGGTTAGGGGTTTGGGGTATGTAGGTGGGGGTTGGCGTACTTTGTCTGTTTTGTGGTAGTATTGGGGGTAGTATTTGTTTACCTCCTCTTTCTCTTTGAAATCGAAGGACCTGGATTAATGAGAACCGCGATCGATCCTGAATCAGAACACAGGGCCACGAAGAGGGGGGGAAAGGAACAAGAGACGCACTTGACAATCTCATCAACCCCAAACTCCTTCCTCCACGCCTCAGCATTGAGCAACATCTCCTTCGCTTTAGGAACATCAAACTTGCGTGCCCTCAAAAACCTACAATGCGCATATACATACATCCCAATTCACAAACCCGCCATTGTCATCATCCTATGCTCCATCTCATAGAAACACAGCACCGGCTCACCTCAACAAAGTCGCATCGTCCATCCTCTCCGGGACAAAATGTCCCTCCTCCTGCAACTCCTTCTTCAACTTCTCCAACGCATGCTGTTGCGGTACCGTCAAATTCCCCAAGCGCCCCGGCGGTGGCTGATAATTCGGATCAGTGATCCCCTCAGGGAGTGCGCTCGCACTAGCGGCCTGTGGCACAGCTGGGACTTCAGACATGACAGCGTCGTACAATCAGCTCAAGTTGAGGAAAGGAGGGGTGGGTGGTGGGCGGTGTTAGGTGCAGAGTAACCCGGGAGTGATAGTCGATTGAAGGGTAAAAGGCAGGCGAGGTTGTTGATGTAACCTGGCGGGGTTCGACGCGTGGCGTGGCGTGTTCTAAAACGAAAATGTTTGGATTATTAGTCCATGAGTCGATTAAACTGGATCACACTTTTGATCGGACGCCCGATAACACTTTTCAGGGGGTCACTACAGTCGTCTCCCTCATAACCCATAGCACTTGGTGACATGGCCGACTTATGGGTTATGAGAGAGTATGGCTTATAAGGGAGTTCGAAAAATATATCGCGAAAATTAAAGAGAAAATACTCGATCGTTATCTAGAAGCTACAGGAGCTATTCCACAGAGAGGTACTATGGAAGTAAGGGAGTAGTGATTAGGGAACACTTTTACGTGTGAAGTAATCATCAATGCGAGTGTCTTTCAAGGAAGCCACTTGTTTCAAACGAAGCTCTCGATTAAATAAGACAAGGTGGTGCTCCATTTGACGAGAGAATGGGAGATCAGTCATTGCAAGGTACCTATTCAACAAAGCCGACGCTCGAAGAAGGTCCTGGGTGCGTGGCGGAGGCAGATCACCAGCTGAGTCATCATCGTCGTCGTCACCGCCGTTGATTTTGCTGTTCTCCTGTGCCGCAAATGATTCCATGACAGCTGCAAAGATGTCCTCCTCGTCCAACTCATCTGCGTCGTGCTGTTCCTCGGTAGGATTGAGAAGAGAATCAATCGAATATTGTTCAGTTGCATTCGCTGAATACTCATAAGTCAGTAAGAAGCAAAAATACATACGCTTTCGCTTCTTTGTAACTGTCTTTGGGAGATCACCTGCCGCTTCCCTCAATCTTTGCACTGTAACTCTCTGTGCATCATCGAGATCATCCAACTGCGCATTGGAAACCTTCAAGTAAGCAACAACCCGGGTTTCCTCAACGAGGCTGGCTTCATTGTCAAGCCAACGTTCTTCTTCTTCGGAGATCTGCTTGCCCTGTGCGAGTCGAGCTTGAAGGAGTGTCTTTTGTGCATGTATTTTCGGCTCGAGGACACGCAAACCCTTTTCCAATGTCTGAACAAGCGAAGCAGACATAGTCGAAGCAAAAGTTGGTTGTTAAATTTTTTTATTCATTTTACTGTACTATTACTGTTGGCCGCTCAGTACGATTCAAAAGTGAAATGTTACACTCCTAACATGGGTTGTTGCCATACATGGTAACCGGCGCTATGGGTTTTTGTCCTAAAGGACCTATGGGTTATGGGGTTCGAGGGAGTTATGGGTTATGGGTCAAAATTCCCCGCGAACCAACTTGGTGGAAAGAAATTTCTATGGGTTATATGAGAGTATGGGTTATAAGGGGTATGGGTTATATGGGAGACGACTGTATCCTCTGTTAAGTTTTATTGCAAAATAGTCGTATGAAAACAAGACCAGCCAGCAGAAAAATGCATGGTTCCGCGAGTTGAGTCGCGGTATGCTGCACGGCGGTGGTACTGGTACTAGGGAAAGCGGACAGGAAGGGATACTCTAGGAGGTAACTGTTATGTACGGTACGATGTATGTAATATGTATGCAAGATTATGCGTGGGGCGCTAATAGTACAAGGAGGATCTGCGAGTTGAAGTGCAGATGGCTGGACTTGATAAGGATACATTGGAACAGCGAGGGAACGAGGTCGGACCTTGATAAGCAAAACGATATATCCAAAAGGATTGAACAAGAAATCATTAACATTTTGGGGATAGGAGTTTAAACAATGTCCCAGAGTTCTTCGAGCGCACAACAGAACTGCCCAGACATCAGCACTCTCCCATAGCAAGGGTACGACGGAAATACGTACTTTGCCACAAGCAACACTCGCACTCAGCGGGTAGTCGCTAATACTGATTTTTTCATCGATGTATGCGTCTGCGAAATCATCCTTGCCACGGGCCATAGCCCCCACAAACACTGCAATGTTATGAGTTGGTGGCAGCGTCGGTAGATACTTGGACAGCCTTTTCGTCGGAGCATCACCGGAGAGGGCTAAACAGATGTCGCTCAACAAACGCTCTAGAAAAACACGAGCATGGGAAGCAACGCACTGATTTTGATCGTGTTAGGGGGAAGATGGTCAATCACAGGGTTCTGTGATGCAATGTCAGAACATATTCGAGTGCCTGCCGTTCGGAGCCATCGTACCTTGATGACTTTGAGGAGCTTTTCCGGTCCATTGACCCCACGGATAGACAACTTATGGAGCAATTGCACTTGACCACTCCGTTAGCGTTTTGGTATTCACCTTGGTAAAACCACTCACCCATCAAACCACTGAACCGTTTAAACGTCCTCGGAATCCTCACATGAGGATTAACCTCTATCAAAACGCCCTTCGCGGTATGGATATAAACTTGAAGCAACCCAGCCTTGTTCAGTGGCGAGTCCAAAAGCGTAAGTAAACACTACTCCCAAATCAGCGTCCACTCCCAAAAAATCTGGCACAAAACTTGAAAAGCATACCTGATGTGTGATATCCGGCCTAGCATCTGCAATATCCCTCCCAGTCTTCGCCAAAATCCCTTGATGATCATCACAATTCAACAAAGTATACTTTACATCTCCCTCCTTCCCATTCCGGCCCTTGCTCCCACTCCCCGAAATCCTATACGACTCCAAACAAGCCTGCTCGAGAATCACATACAACCTCCTCTGTGTCGCTGCAGCACCTCCACGGGCGACTTGTGCCTGCACAGGGAGCATCGAAGGATTCGCAACAGGGGCAACAGGATTGTGCGAATTAGGTGTTGAACCTGCCGCCATTTTACGTTTGGATGTCGGGAGGGGGCGTGTTGGCCTTTCGGTCACGGGGATCTCCAACGAAATGTTGGCTGACGCGATTGGTACCGGGGTGGCAATAGTAGTGGAGGAAGGAGTGGAGGAGAAATTTGAGTTGGTGTTGTTTAGGAAATCGGATTTGGCTGGGTCCTCGTGATCGATTGAGGATGGTACTTCATCTACATGTCCACTCCCTGTTTCTTCTACTTTCATACCATCCTCCCCGTCGCTAGCGTTGGCTGCACCTGTGTTGGTGATTTGTTCGTCTTCGCTCTCGACAGGACTTTTTTGGCGTCGGCGTTGGGCTGGACGTTCGCCTGGTGAGGATTTGGGTCTGGGAGGTGGGTCGATGTGGCTGATGAGACCTTTTAATGCGGTTCGTGCGAGAATGCTGGCGTGCGCGCTATTTTCTAGAGAGCCGGAGTGGCGTCGACGACGGGCTGGTACGACAGTGCTTTGCATTATGTCTTATTTGAAAGTGGGGGGCTGGAAGGATTTTTCGTTGTGATTGACGTTGTTGTCCTATGTGTGACTCAGTTCCGTGAGACAATCAGCCTGGGCTTTGCGGAATAAATAGCCGTGAGGTTGGTCGCTGGCGATGGCCAAGGTTTAAATTTGGGCAGGCCCTATGAGAGGGTGGTAAGAAACGGCTGAGAGGAAGAAGAGATATAAATGAGTGAGCTGACAACTTTTTTTCTTGTGTGATTTGATATGAAATTGATCGGGTGTTGCAGCCGACTGTTGGACTCTGTTGGAAGCGAGCGAAGGCGCGGAAGCGTAGGGAAGCGTTGCCGCTGTATTGCCGGTACCCTGACAGAACACACCACGTGCTGGTGTCTAATCTTATCGCTTTTGGTCTGCACTGTTCTGGAGGCTGGGGTTAGACCTCCTGGGTTCTTACACGACTGAATTCTGAGTGCCCGCGTGATGGCTTTTACCCTAGTGCCCTTTTCCTGGAGATGAAAGCGCGGATCGATGCGAGGTACTTTTGAGCCCATTATCGTACATCTTAGATACTACCTTCGTTGTTGTGTC
Organism: Podaxis mareebaensis; assembly: GCA_018524725.1. Classification (NCBI taxonomy): domain Eukaryota; kingdom Fungi; phylum Basidiomycota; class Agaricomycetes; order Agaricales; family Agaricaceae; genus Podaxis; species Podaxis mareebaensis. The sequence continues at coordinate 114,188 of JAEUWP010000503.1, forward strand.
GTTATGATGAAACTAGATGAACCCCTATACAGGGTACTTGGAATTCGAAATTCTTCTTTCGAATATTATACTCCACAGACAGCCGGACGTTCCTTGCCCCTGTGCGTATTACTTTACACGCATAAATACGTTCCCAACTTCCCTGCTCAATAGACCCTATACGTGGCTTGATGAACGCAATCTCCTCGGGGCATATACGTACCCATTGTCCTTTGACGTACTGTGTCAGGTGTTTTATGTGGTTTTCACCCTCAAAATTTTCGCTAATGACCTCCCACAACAGCTCCTCTATCTGGCACAGAACGAAGCCGGTAAGCGAATAAATCATATCTGCATCAATCGATCTTAGCTGAGATATCGATGCTTCTCTCAGCAGATGACAATGACCGATTGGTGTCTTCCTCCTCAGCACATGTCACAGATTCTGCATTGAGGCCTGAGGGAGAGGGGAAACCCTGCAATAAGTCTAGGATCTTGCGGGTCCTCTTGGCAAGACACGATGAGCACGCTGTATAGATCAAAAAACAAATCGTTTCAAGGCAACATGGCCGAGTGGTCTAAGGCGCCAGAATCAGGTCACCTCAGTGGGCTGTATCTGGTCTTCGGGCGTGGGTTCGAATCCCACTGTTGTCACTCGATACTCTTGAGAATTACTTTTTGTGTTCGCACGTCCTCGGTCCCCATTATCGTTTCTTTTTGCCCGCGCACCCCAACAAGGATGAGGAGCCTCCTCCATGTTGATGAGAGGTAAGCTGGAAACCAACGATTGGCAAAGGAAGTAGAATATGGTGAGAGAACGCATATCTAGGTGAACTCCGCACGTCAGAAGGAATGCCATCATTCATGCACTACACCGAGAGCGATGTATTCCTGGTATTCGGTATTCTTCGGTGGAATATCTATGATACTAGCATACTACAATCAAACCCTGAGGCCATCGCCCTCGAAATATGCAAGGGTCAGAAGGCCGCTAGATTTTATTCGATGATAAAGATTCCCAAGAATCGGCCGTAGTATCTGTGTTTCGGTGATTTAACTCTCGATTACCAGACATCTTGACCACGAGCAGTAACGACGTATTAGAAAAAGTTGCATTTCGAGCTAAGAAATCAAAGGATCTTCTCCGGGCGGGATTAAAATTAGGCCCTGTGCTATATGTTTTCTGGACCAGAGGTCTTATCGGGAAGATCGAACATGGTGTCGCCTCGAGGTGTTGAATACCTGTCATAGAGATTATCGAATGTTCCTTGAATTGGTGTAGTGGGCGATTTGACAACGCATCTTTCCAGGAAGAGTGCTCCATTTAGATGCGGCATCGTACACTCAGAAGGCAGCTATATTTTAGATTGTAACAGAACCATTTGGGTACAGGTGAATAATTTTCTTTTCTGGCTTCCGCATGTGTTGGAATTCACAGCCATTGATCCGATACACTCGAAGCCGATATCCTTGAACGAGCTTTTGATGTACGTTTGTAAGGCTCTTGGAATGGACTCTTGAGGTCAAACACGCTTAGGAGTGGCTTTTGGGACTCTGTGGGTGGCTGTGAGGGGCGAGGTCAAACCGTTTGACCTCGCCCCTCACAGCCGATCTGCCGATCTGCCGGCAGAACTATCCTAGAACAGTGCCACGGTCACTAGTCAAACCTCCTCCGCCGGGAATGTGACAAGTGTGACAGCCTCTTCCTTCATGTTTTCCATTTCCCGACGCGCTGTCGCGGCGCTAGCCAAGAAGCCCAACTTGCCCCCTGCGCATCTAGGAAGGTGCATCCTGTCAAATGAACAACGAATAGTTTACACTGGACACAGAAATTTCTCACACTCCCCAAGGAGGCAATCTCAGTCTCCGGGAGAGAGGAATGCCGTCGGGGTGAGCAGGTGAACTTTCCTTGCGAGTGTCCGAAAGCTATTAGCTCACCTGGGTTGTATAATGCTTTCGCGATAGGTCTTCACGCCAACATCTGCGGCGCTGTTCATAGCTACCGGCGTTGGACTTTTCTTCTATTTCCGGCATGAAAAGCAAAAGTTGCTCGAGGAGCGCGGTGAGTATATCTTTGTAAGCTCGGCCAATTTAACATGGTTTTTGATGGGGGGTACAGAGAAGGAACGGGGTAGTAGGCAGTATGGACGACCGCAAGTTGGTGGACCCTTCTCTTTAGTCAAATCCACGGGCGAGCCTTTCACAGACAAAGATATGCTCGGCAAATGGTCGCTGGTATACTTTGGCTTTACCAACTGCCCAGATATTTGCCCTGCGGAACTGGACAAAGTAGGCTTAGTCTTGAATAAAGTTGGTGCGTCGTCAACTCTCTATCTTGTCATTACGGCGCACCAACACTCAGACAGAACCCGAGCTTGGCAAAATCTTCCTTCCGATATTCATCTCTGTCGATCCCGCAAGAGACACACCTGAGCGCATGGGACGTTACTTGGCCGACTTCCACCCTTCATTCGTAGGTTTAGTCGGTTCCTACGACGTTACCAAGGCCGCATGTAAGGCCTATCGGGTGTACTTCTCTACGCCGCCCAATGCCGACCCGAATGGAGACTATCTTGTGGATCATTCAATATTCGTGTACTTGATGGATCCTGAAGGGCGTTTTGTCGAGGCATTTGGTCAGAGTGTGGACGCTGATCAGATTGTGGAAAAGATTAAGGAGGAGGTTGCGGAGTGGGAGAAAGAGCGTGGTGGGAAGACGACGATCTAGGAATATGCTCGAAGTTGAGTCGTAGTGCCTGCCGTGTAATCGTGTAAGTTATGCGTCAATATAATCGCCCCCTCTCAATATCAGATTCAAACTGGACCTATGTATAATTCCAATGAAAATTTCCAGCAAGGACGGCATATATTCTGGAACCAGCACTCTGGAACGCATACAAAAAGTTGCTCCAGACCTTTCTTTCAATCCCGTGCATTCAGCCGTTGTTTCAGGCACTGGCAGCATGCGGCAACTTCGGTCATGAGAGTCTCACCCCACATCAGTCATTCCCAAGGATCGCCCGAATTTGAATATCCATCGGCTTCTTTTGATACGCGTTTCCGTCTTCTTATATAGGCCAAGGGGCTGAAGACATACTTGGACTACTCACGACCCGTCATCTCTTCGACGATGGTCTGTACGGCTTTCCGCAGCGTTGTATACCTCTCCTCAATGCTCCCACTCGCGCTTGCCGCTCTGTCGACTCCTCCCTGCCGCTTTGCAACACAATGGACACCAGAACGCATACTCTCGTCTCAGCAGTCATTCGAAGATACACTTCTTTACTGGGAAGGCAAATTCCACCAACATAATGTCTCGTATAACGCTGTCAATGGGATGACTTTCGACGGGACGTTGTTGGATAAGGTTACGGGTGTACATCGAGTCGAGGGACTGCACACCTTTTCTGCTGCGAGCAAAGAGTCGTTGCATTTCATGATGCTAGCTCATGTAATTGAGGGCAAACCTGGAGCTGTGAGGTGGATCTTGTCAGGAGAGGGTGAGAAGAATGTTGAGAATGTAGCGAAGGCGAGGAAGGTTGCTTTTGGGATTCTACAAAAGAAGTGGGAGAGCTATAGTCGCTTTAACGAAACTTTTCCTGGTTTTGGAGGATTCCTACCTTGGTGAGCTTCTTCTATGTGCGTCGCCACTTTGGACGTCTCAATGAGGGTTTTTGTGTAGGTTCGCTCATACCGAGTTCAACCCTTTGACGCCTACTTGGGACTGGAATAACCGTGTCCCTGCTCTTGACAATGGCGAGAATATCTGGGCGATTTACGCTGCAATTGAAGCGCTGCAGAAGACAGGCAGGAAAGACTACGTTGCCCTTGCTGGTAAGTGGGAAGGGTATTTGAACTATCTCAAGACCACGGCCGAAAAGGTACACCTTTGCTTCTCGTAAAGATACGCAATTGACTGGTTCTACGTCACATTTTAGATTTTCTACCATGGTTCCGGACGCATATGCGCCGTTACCTCAATACACGATCAAGCCCTTCCCGTCGATCACCCAGAGCAAAGCTACAACTGCGAAGGCCTCGACTCCGGCGGAAACCCTTTCATTAACGATCCGTATGAAGGTGAGCCCTAGCCCTTCGCCTCCTTTTGGAAGCTTAAGATGGTGCATACAGGGCAAGGGTTCATGTTCTTCCTTTACCTCTTCGGCAACCTTAACGAGACAGAAAGGAACGCTCTGTTAGAGTTCAAGCGGCCACAACTCGTATCGGTTGACTGGTCGATGCCTGGGTATCAGAACGTCACAGTGCAGAAGGGATTCTGGTTCTCTTCACATGAGAACTGGGGGTGGATGCAACTACCTTACATTGATATTCCTTTCATGAAGTGAGACCAGGCTCTATTGTGCTTCTATTTCCGACTTGCTCATGTTCCGTCAGGGATTTGTATACCAACATGGAACGTGCGAGAACCTGTGACTCACAAGCAAAGAGGCTTCCGGGTATGTTTGCGAGTATCAATAATTCGACTGACGAGAATGGTGAAATTATCGGGTGTGAGTCGCCCTTTATATCCGGGGAGGACTGAGTGCTTGACAGATTCTAGATATATCCAATGCCGGTATCCCTCAAATCGCGAATCAAACGATACAAGAACTCGATAGTGAGTATTACAATATTCCTTGCTGATGCCCATGATTGATCAGACTGTCTGCAGTAATCACTCCCTACTCGACCATGAACACTATGATGGTGAACAAGACAGTTGGCTACCTCTGGTGGCTCAATATGGCCACAGCCAAAAGGATGCAAAGTATGTGCATACCACAAACAATCAGAATGCCATCTCATTACCCTCACTTGTGCTTTTAGATCCCTATGGTTCGTCAGAGAGCACCCGTATAGACGGCACGGCAACCTCGGCCTTTGTTTCCTGGGACAGTAAAGTCACCACTGTCAACGGCATTCTCGGGGGTGTCCTGTCACTTGTACGCGCCCGCATGCAGCGTGAGGGGCTTTATGACGAATTTATCAGAGTAGCCAGCAATGAGTATAAGCGGGTGTTCGACAAGCCGTTGGAGGGCACAAGCCAGGAGTTTTGTTTGCCCAAGGTGAAGGTCCAGGACGTTGGGCTTGTAGATTTCGCCGGTTGTTCGTTGTGATGATTTTGACTTCTGAAATGGAGGATGGTGTTTTGCATTGCCTTGTTTTCACGTGGCATGTGTACAGATTCTTGGTCAGATCTATTTGATGCAGTGACCTTGACATTGGTAGCCATCCAGACCTGCATTATCTATATGGTGTTTATTATCACTATCTGTGCTGTGTATATCTTTGTTAATCATTTCAGGCAGTAGGTGGCGCAGAGCCTTGGATCCTTGTCATTTATTGGTGATATGTAGTGTAGCAGGTTGGGTTAAGTCAGGGCTAAAAAATGGTGGCTTGAATCACCTACCATGATACTGTAAACAATCACCCCAATGTCACTGAGGCAGGGCAGCATCATATTGCAATGACATTGTCACCTCACATAGCTGAATTTTCTGGCCTGTGTGGTTTGGGAGCTTGTTCTAGCCCCTGTCTGCTTTTAGGTGTTCAATGAATCTGAGATAACTGGTCTATTACTTGAGTTGAGTCTTGTAAGATTGGTGAAGACACACCTAGAGATTTCTGGTATGTTTTAATTCCTCAATTGAAATGCTTTGAGTTTATGGGTGTTTATGGGGGCAGTCAGTAAGCCCAGTCTACAAAGTTATGCTGAAGGACTTCATGCTTCACACTGAAGAAATTGAGGCAAGAATGTCTTCATGTATTTTCAAAGGCTGTATCTAATCCAATGACCCAATAGAATCAGGACTACCATTAGATGTACATCAAAGGTGATGTAGTGGCATATCATCAAAGGGGGCCAACGAAGTTGATGCTCCATTCCAGGTATAACAACACTGGCTTGGTGTAATAGCAGTGTATTGACACTCAATTGCTCTTCTTTATGAACACTCAATTCACTTGGACTTTAACACCATACTTGACCAATGGAGGCATTCCTCCAGTTTCCAATTTGTCACAGAATAGCAATGACTACACTGGCACAGTCTATTTCTCTGAAATGACAAGATCATAACTACAAAAGCCTAATGCTTTCAAGGCAGTTATTGTACTTCTTTCCTTCATTGAGTGCTACACATTGTTCCATACATACTGATGTAAAATTGAATCATGTCAGCGTTTGCAAAAGGTGTTTGACCTTTTCACCTCCAAAAGGCTTAATTCATCTCTGTATAGTATGGTCTGATGATATCCTATACTTGGTATTGTGTATCATACTTCTTGATCAATTGATCTTTAACTTGTAGCCTAAAGAAGTGGGATATGTTGAGGTGTTCTGTTGCCCTTGGCCAGTGTATGGTGTATCTGGCTGAGGCTCTCATGAGAATCCTTGCCCTCCCTGAGTTCTGTAAAACCACAGTTCCCTGCCCCTGGTGATTCATCATGTTATGATTGCAGACTGTTAGCTACTAACTGATATTACTATGCAGACAGTTGCTACTTTATGTCACAACTGCTTGCCCACTTCTGCACTTACTTTCCCACACTTATCCAATGTCTGAAAATCCAATATCTGATGTTCCGATTTTGCACAATTCCAATCTGATCATTCTGTTGATGGATTTCTGTCATGTTATCCAAATAAGCAGGTGCATGCACTTGGTTGCTCACAACCACTGCAACAAGTGTTGTTCATTTGCTTTTCCTTTATTATCTCAGATCCTTTACCTTTGCCTTGGTCCATTTGTTCCTTACTTCTGTTCTACATTTTATTACATTCTGAACAGCCTCCTTTTCCATTCTGCCTCCATACCTGTACCTTCCACATGTTTCCAGTTCCTGCTTTATCTCCAAAATGTTTTACCCATTTGTACTTGTTATTGTTCTTTGGTTATTTTCCTGTTTCCCATTTCCTGTTCTCAATGCATATTTAAGCATAGTAGGTTTCCTGTATCCATTTCCTGTTATGGACTTCACTTTGCATCCATTAAACTCTTGGAGCCTTGGTTACAACCTGGATTCTGTGGATCATATTCAGTTTAACCTTTCTTCCATTCCTGTCAGATATCTTCCCTTGTAAATACTTTTCTCTGTCCCTGTTCCTTCAGTTATTTTCCTTATCAGATCTTCTGTCTGATTATCTCATGTTTTTCTGTTTATCCATGGCTTTTCCCTTTACCCTTGATTATCATCCACCTATTTCCATTATCTGATGTTTCACTTCCACCCTTGTCCTTTCAGACATCTGGACACTTTGTGGATGGACTCCTTATTCTGGTATTTTCACCATAGTGATCAGTTCACATGTTTCTAGTATTCTCCTTTGAGTAGTTACTATTGTTTCTTGCTTAACTACTACTCTCTGGACTTTATCCTGACTACTAGTATATAAGTAGGATTACTACTGCTTGTACTCCTCAGTCAGAATATCAACTTAGATCTTTCTCCCCTCTCCTGCTTGTCCACTACAAGTCCACTCCTTGGTCTGGGCTTGTCCTGTCTTTGTCTGATCTCTGTCTGCTCATCCACTCAAGTCTGTAGTTGGTCAAGTGAGGCCACCATGGTATCAGAAGGGTGCAACACATAAGTTGAAGCCAAGGCCTCAACCTTGAGTCTGCATGTATCTGCCCTTGGCCACCCATGGTCTGCCCCCATCTGGAGTCAGTTCTTAACATTTCCTCAGTCTGAATATCAACTTCATTAACCTCCTCTACCTCTGATCTGCTCATCTGTCTTCTGAGTCATCTTCTGACCAATCCTGCTGCTTGTCCACACTCTTTCCATCATTCCTTCCACCTCTAGGTCCTGCCTCTGTCCAAATCAGACCAATGTGATACCAGAAGGGCATAGCACATAAGCTGAGGCCAAGGTCTGCTCTCTGACACCCTAGGCACCTGTCTAGAACATAACAGCTGCTCAGTTCAATCTCATTCATCCACTCTAATTTAGCAGTATTATTCAGTGCTCAACTGAAGATACCAGAGTATATGTCACCCACTGAGTTCATACTGGATGGAAAAATGAACTCAAGATGAGTGTCATTGCTTTCAATGTTGCTCAATTCTTTCTGTCTACAAATCATTTGTTGTTATGCTCCATTTTGAAAGGACATGGTTTTAATACTAATCTTGTTTCTTTCTTTTCTCACTGTCTTCAAGACCACTTTACCATGTACATATAAAAGGAAAACATAAGACATAAGGCATATGGCATAGGTGAGAAAGAAAAGACACATAAGGCATAACAAGAAAGTCTGCAGGGGCAAGCATCATTGATGTGGTACAAGTACAACAGGGAGAATGGAATTGATACCTGTTCTGAATATAGAAATAGAGTGTCTAAATATAGAAAGGTATGTTCATCATCACAAGTCATCATTGCAGGGGAAATAGACTCTGTGATACTGGCATGCTTTGTCCACTTTCTCACACATCTCCCAATCCAGTGTCTGCCTAAGTTCCATCATCTCCTGCCACAGACTTACCATCATGTACCTCATCAGTTCCCATTCCTTGAATGGTTGTTCTTCAGTTTCTCCTGTCTCCTTGGTGTTCTTGGAGTAAATATTCATAACAATGAACAGCTCTATAACTTTGAGGTCCAATGGATCCTGAAGATGGAGCATTATGTTCTGCAAGGATGTCATCTGTGCAAGCACTTCTTTGAGGCTATGAATACCACCCCTTTTGTTGTCACAGTCAAGATGAAGTTCAGTAATGGAAATTGGTAGGCAGAGGAGGAGCTCTTTATGGAGTTTGGGTGTCCCTTCCTTTGTCAACCACATGAGCTTCTTCACTGGGTCTGAGAACCACAAACATTGAATGAGTACATCCTCCCAGTACACTGAGATCAACAGGTGAAGGACATACATGGGAGGCCTGACAAATTGTTCCACTCTGGTGGCAAGCTGACTTTGATTTTCACAATCTCCTTGAGGAACCAAGATTTGAAGCCATTCTATCAGAGGTATTTGGAGACATAGAGCAGAGCATTTCTGGCCTACACAGTGATAAGCATCATAACTCATAAGTGCCAGCCAGAATTTCTCTAACCTTGGTACTCAAGCACCTCTCACATATTCTGCAGCACAGCAGAATTCTGCACAACAATGAATAATCTGCCATTTTTTTTCCATCTGTCCATTTAATGATCCTGGGGTAAGCTTTGTATGTGTCTAAGTCAGAAGTGATACCCTTACAGAGTGACCTAATGTGAATCTTGGATTCTTGATAGCAGCTTCTACCACCTTAGGTCCTGCAGGGATAAACTGAATGATGCCAGGAGGAGCTTCCCTGGTAAGCATCTTGTAAATGAGATAGTTCAAGTATGTCACAGCTGGGCCTGGTTTCTACATGAAGACATTTCCAACAAGCACAGGCTTTGCAGAAGCAGTCAGTAGATGCTATGTAAGACATTGATCCATATGTGCTTCCTGGTAGGTTGCTGTTGGTAGCCATAACATTGAAAGATGAGGCAGCTAGAGCAAATCCTTCAAGTGACCAGTGCCCAATATAGCTGAGGCAAAGATTAGTGTCAGGATTTCAGTGGTAGATTAGTATAATGTGTATTTCCATGATCCAGGTGAATTCTTCAGTGGCTGCTGCACATATATTGCTTCCACAACTTGAACACCAAGATGGAAGAAGTCCAACAGCTGGGATGCTTATCACCTTCCACATGTGGGCCACATTACAAAGACAAGAAGGATAAGAAAACATGTTTTGAGATTTGAAGACAGGCTTTATGAGGTAGGAAGTAGAAATGTGCAAAGCACTACTAAGCTGTTGAGGTCAAGAAGAAAGGACAGCTGTATTCAGTGGGCAACAGAGCTCACAGGCTGGCTTGTCTCACACCTGGTCATGGATGCTTCAGTGACTACTACATACAGATCATATGTTGCCTCTGAAGATATCAACTGCCCCTGTGGGGAGAACCTGCATACATGAGATCACACCATCCACTCATGCCCCATATATGAAAGGCATCACCAGATCCTATGAGATGCCTCGGAGACTCTGTACCTCCCAGACATACTAGGAACCAAGAAGGGAATTGCCATGCTCACCATATTTCTGAAGAAATCAGGTGCCTTCACAAAATCGGGTGCAGGCCCACCCAAGTGGACAAACCCCACCCTTAACAACATCCCACTCAACTCTTTCAGGGGAGAGGACCCCAACGAGGACCAGGGGTAACCATCAGCCCATCATCTCCTGCTGCTTCTTCTCCACTCCCACTATTTCTTTTTTCCACACCTTAACTTAACTTATCCTTATAATTATGCTTCATATGATTATGTTCACTTCTCTGCCGTAGCACCCGATAATGCCCTACACTACTCTACATCTACCTTCCCGCATGAATAACCCCTCTACCAGACTCCTCCACATATCACCTCAGAACCTCTTTATACTATTAGTAGATACCACCTGCCGAAGGGCGTAGATAATCTGTTAGCACACAATATGCCCACCACGTCTTAGGAGTAGGTTTGCTTGTAGCGGTATAGAAATGGAGAATTCAACAACCACCACGGCTTGTCTCACGCGGGAAAGGGCCAAGAGTGTGAACAAAGAGGCAATGACGTCAGCGCTTGAGTTGGTCACAAAATCGGTCACCCTTCAGCTGCCCTTCGGATTCCTTATTCTCCCTCATCATGGAAAGGATGATCCAAGTCTATGCATCATTCCCTCGCGCCGTAGCACCTGGCTCCGACCTCGATCTTGATCCTGCCAATTGGCATTGGGTCCATTGCCTAACCCTCCCACTCGAGGCCCTCAACCAGTTCTCACTAAGCCCGTACAAATGGATCCGCTACGCTATCGGGGTCGTCGTTGGAGCAGAGGGTGACCTTTCGTCCAGCGGCGACTTGTCCAATGTTATAGACTACAACGCTGGCCTCTCAGCGGACTCCGACGTTCTCTACCATCATACCAGCGACGAGGAGAAGCGAAGGATGTTCCCGGCCGATCCGGACATTGGGCACACAAACGTCACTTCTAGTGTTCCCTCCACTCGAAAGGCTCAATTCCACGGTGACGTTGCAGAGCGGGATGGAAAGAAGTGCGTCTTGACGGAGGTGCCAGAGAAGCTCTGTGACGCTGTGCACCTCCTAGCCCGCAGCAAGGGCGATGCGGTACGCTACGCTTACTCCCAATCTGTCCTCACTTACCATCGCAATGGCGGTAGTACATTACGACTTATACTCAACGCCGCAGTCGTGACCCCACCGGAGGCGACATTGTACAAGACATCGACAGCGTCCGGAATGGCCTTCTTCTTAACGCGATGTCTCATAGGATGTTAGGTACAGATGTTGCATTCTTAATGGTGCGTCCACTTGTATGATTGCTAGTCAAAATATGATGGTGCTGATGAACAGACACCCAACTTTGCCATGAACACGACTGACGTCGACCGCAACGCAACGCCAGCAGAGAGAAGGTGTATAGCACATCTGTTCCAGCCTGACACGCCGCGCCCAGGTCCTCTTCCACAGTTTGGTGTAATCCCTTCTGGTACTCCACTCCGGATTTCTGACAGTCCTGAGTGGCCCCCTGCCATTCTCTTCGACGCCGTCTATGCTGGCGCTATACTTCAACATTTTGGAACTCAGACACTGAAAGATGTGGTTACTGCGACTTGGAAAGATAGCTTCTACCCAGGTGGGGTCATGAATGCGGCAGACGCAGAGTACAGGGCGATCACTGATGGACGAGCCACCGCTGCGGAGAGGACACAGCACCAAACGCGGGAGCGTCAGGAGCGCTATGAACGCTATCAAGCTCGTCGTTGCCCTGATACCTTTGACATGCTCATGGCTCTACCATATATCATGGTGCCACCGAATGAGCTGCAGGCTATGTTGAGAGAGTCGAAGGAGAAAGCAGAGGAGGCGGAGAAGAGACGCGTGCATGAGAAAGTCGAGAGTTGGATGAAGCAAATCAGTGCATAGCTTGCATGCAATGCCTTTAGCCTAGAAAAAGCGCTTCTTCCGTATTTTATTTTCCGACCTTCGATGTTCAACTTACCTCTCGAGGCCTGTGTTACTCAAATTGATGTCTTTGCAAAAGTGTCAGCAATTGAGAAAGTTCAAGTTTAATGACACTTTAAAACATCTAGCTCCACGCGAAGGAAAGCTACACCAGTGAAGGTGGAGTGGTAAGGACTCTTTTTTTGGTGGAGCCATTGTGACCTTTGACAGCAGATGACCAGCTCCTGTCATACTAGTCCGGCGGGATGTCCGTTTCTTTGGTCGGCTAGGGGGTTGCGAAGATGCTAATATGTAAAGAAAAAATTTTCCACCTCCTGGGAAAATGTATATATGCATTACTTCCGTCGACACGTGGGACTCCGATTTCGAAGAACCGACTACCCACTAAAACCCCAGGATTTGTTGTCCAGTCCCCCGTGAAAGTATCATTCTTTTCCAGTAGGCTATCCCATGTATCTCTCACCAGGCCTTTGTCAATGGCCTTCTTTTTGTGCACGTTAGAATGCAGTCCATTCTCGGTCTATGATTCAGTCTAAACTTGAGTTGGTTTCCTATTATTCTACGGTTAGGCCATTTCGAAGGTTCATTACTATTCTGTATTACTTGTTCGCATATCAGGTGCCATATTAAGTGAGTACATTCCGTTATGAGGATTTGTAGAAGGTGGGTCTTTGCCTCGTCCTTCAGTCCTTTCTCATCCCTTAGCATGACTGACGTGATTCCTAAGATCTCGCCAATGTTCGGGTTTTGCCAGCCAAGGTATCTCTTGTTCTATATTTTCTCAGTGAAGCTCCATACTTGTGATTGACCTGGGGCCCTGCATTTGCAGAGAATATGGTCCATTGATTCTTCTTCTTTACATATGCTGCAGTCCTTGTAGCTTAGTAGTTCGGGGCTAATGGCATGAGCCCACTTCTTTCCAATATATTGCATGCCTTTTATGGCCTTACAGAGGAAGTCGGGGCAGGGGACTGATGTATATGGTCTATGAGACATACAACCAGCTGTATGTAGGGCATCCAATGGGCTGTATGTCTTACATACAGCCCACTGACCCAAAATTAAACAATATCCTGCATACTATCTCTTTCAGCTGGATTAGTATCACAATGCAGAATTCAATTTTATGATCCCTAGAACCATAATAGCAGTAGAATTCCAATACCACTAGACACTTAATAGGAGTAGAATTATACTACCACTGGGACCTCAACAGGAGTAGGATTCTACTGTTCATAGGACCTTCATGAGAGTAAAATTCTACTACCACTGAGACCTCAACAGGAGTAGGATTCTACCATTCATAGGACCTTCATGGGAGTAGAATTCTACTGTTCCTAGGACCTTATTGGGAGTAGAAATCTACTGCTCCTAAGACCTTAATAGTAGTAGGATCCTACTGTTTCTAAGACTTTAATGGGAGTAGAATTCTACTGCATCCAAAACCTTAATGGGGGTAGGATTTTACTGCACCTAAGGCCTTAATGAGAGTAGAAGTCTACTGCACATTAGACCTCAATAGAGAGTAGAATTCTACTGTTCCTATGACCTTATTGGGAGTAGAATTCTACTGCACCAAGGCAATTAATAGTAGTAGAAATCTCCTGCACCTAGGATGTTAATAGTAGTAAAATCCTACTGCACTATGGACATTAATAGCAGTAAAATTCTACTATACCTAGGACATTAATAGTAGTAGAGATCTACTACACCTATGACATTAATGGCAGCAGAGTTCTACTACACCTAGGACATTAACAGTAGTAGAAATCTACTCCATTATGGACATTAATGGTGTAGAATTCTACTATACCTAGGACATTAACAGCAGTAGAAATCTACTGCACCTTGGATGTTAATGGGAGTAGAATTCTACTACACCTAGGACATTAATAATAGTAGAAATCTACTGTCTCTAAGACCTTAATGGTAGTAGGATTCTATTGTCTCCAAGACCTTAATGGGAGTAGAATTCTACTGCACCTATGACATTAATGGAGTAGAATTCTACTGTCTCTAAGACTTTCTGGGAGTAGAATTCTACTGCACCTATGACATTAATGATAGTAGAATGCTACTGTCTCTAAGGCCTTAATAGTAGTAGAATTCTACTGTATCTAAGCCCTTAGTAGTAGCAGATTTCTACTATTCTTACAACCTCAACAACAACCTGAACTAAAGCAATATACTCTTCTCTCTCTCTAATGCAGTGCTACAAAAGCAGTTATTTCAGATACAGTAACTAAACATACAAATCAAGTTTCCATAGTAACACTCAATCCATAGGTCTCATAGTATGCAGATCCCATCCTAGTCAGCATTTTCACCATCATCTTTTTCTCAACCTCATCCCTACTCTGAAAAAGTGATCCTGAGAACATGTCCTCCAACTCAATACCCCACAACCTATGAAGATTTTGAATGACAGCAAGGACATTCCTTGGATCTAAAGGCCTGGGACTAAATCTCTCCACTGCCATGCTCCCATTCAGGATGGATAAAATTTGCCATACCTTCCAAAGTAGAACTCCTCCCACAGCATTGTCAAGCAGGCACCTACATGAAAAAAAGCCTGCAATCTGCCCATTTGGATACTTCTTCCCCATCATCCTCCTCTTTTTAGGTACTCCATGGACATTCACACCCCCTGAGCCATCACCATTGATATGAGTGGTGACATGGTCCTCAAGATCATGATGGATACAAACAGAGTTCCCTATCTCATTTGTCAGCATCTCAAGAGTGAGTCCATTGGTTGTACTATAAGCTTCAGGCAAATAGTCAGGCTGCTTCCTGACTTGACTCTTAAGAATGGCAGGAGTCTCAGGTTTGTCACCATCTGGAGCATTTAGTCATGCCCTTAAAAACTCCATCCCTTCATCTAGAATCATTATTAATTAGGGCTATAATGAAAATATGGAACATACCATCTGAATAGATGTAAGCCAGTTTTCTCTTCTCTTGTTTTTTTTTGTTTTCCTGATTCCTTCACCTTCATTACTATAGCTGCTTTCAGGTTTTGAGGAGATAAACAGATATCCAGATATTATTTACATACCTAGTGGAACATCCCTCTCTGAGCTTGAAGAATCAACAGAGATTCTACATTTCTTAAGGCTAGAAGGAAGCACTAAAATACTTATGAGTCATATAATAACTAACTAGAAAAAGAATACTAACAAGCCTTCTTGGTATCCTCATCAATGAGCTTGAGCTCAAAGTCTTCTTCATCTGTAATCTCAACATATCTCTCATCCCTAAAGTCTGGCTTTGGTTCTCCAGCATCATCATCACTCTCAAAGAAGGAATCCCCTCTTTGAGAAGGCTTGGAAGCCTGAGATTCTGCAGGAGTAGTTGGAGTAGAAGTGGAAGCATGAGAGGTACTGGAAATGAAAGCTTGAGCTGATGATAAAGGACTAGACAGGATTACTGGTGGTATTATGAAAGAAGCAGGGGGATGGGTTTGGTCCTGCACTGGAGCATCTTGGATAGAATGAAAAGAGCCAATAGACATGGAAGGAGAAACCATGAGGACAGATTGTTTAGGAACATCAGAAGGGATAGGCAGTATAGTCTCATGAGAGATTGGAGATGGGATGAATGGGGAGACATGAGTGGTAGTGGGAGGGAACATGGTAGAAGCTGGAATAGATGTAATAGTGAGAGGTGGAGTTTTCTTTGTAGGAACTTCATTGGTTTCATCACTAGAAGGACCAGTAATAAGGGGTACAGCTCTGAAGCTGAACTTGTTTAGCTGAGCATGAACACCCTTAAGTGTTTTTTTCTTTGATACAATAAGTCCATTGGCTGCTTTGATACAATAAGTCCATTGGCTGCTTTGATAGTCTCTATATATCATTAATGAGACCATATCTAAAATATATAAAATGTAAATCCATATGGAGTGTTTCACCTCTTTGACAAGATACTCTGGCTTGATCTATAATAGTTTGCTGCTCTGCCAGTTCTTTGATCAAACTTTTCTCTTGGTCTTGCAAGGCTTTGATTTCTATTATAGATATTGTTTTTGATGACCAAAAAAAATTAAAAAAAAATATAGACCAATAAGTATGAATATCACTCTGGCTTGAGGACATGATGTAATCAATTGGTGAAAAGAGTAGTAGAACTCTACTATAGTAAAAAGAAGGATAGAGTGGTGATAGTGGGATTCCAGTGGTGCCTATTTATCTAGTTTCTACTCAGAATTCATTACAGCCTTCTTGACCCAGGGTAGATAAGACCATCCAGGATGGGAAATATGAAGGCCATCAAAAATAGACTTCTTGATGAAAGAAGCATAACAAATTCTATCTCCATGTTCCCATTGATCAACCTCATGCTTTAACAAATTACCACAAAAATGGACAGCAGTTCTAGATTTGTAATCAAAAGATGCTTTAAGGTCATTCAGCTTGAGAAGAACTCCAGAATAATTTCCAACTGCTAGAATCTGATCATACCATGCCCAAGAACCATTGTGATCAATGTGTTGAGGGCTAAGATAGTTAGAGATAACAGATACTCCATGGAAGACTGTTGACCATATTTAAGCATATTGACTTGTTTCTGGAAGTAGTTGGAACTTCTCTAGAGATTCTAAAGCAGCTGTATGTAGACTGGGATGAGTAAAGGAAAGGATAAGGTTTAAAACCTCCTAAATAGGCCTGGTGTTCTGAAGCCAAGCACTAACAACTCCATCTTCATCCTTAGCAATTGATGTTGAAGTATAAAGCTTGGCATCTGAACTATACTAAAGACTATTTTGAGTTAAGATAATAGCTTCAGATTATAAAAACATACTACATGACCCTGTTGGTACCAACCAACTGAAAATGTATCTATCCCAGGAGGCAGCTCTTGCCCCTGGATATCATTAATGAATGATTTAGGATTATTCCTCCAGCCTTGTTTCTTTTCTGATTGCAGGGACTATGCCAATTTTGGAATAAGTGGCTTGGTATCACCCAGAAGCTTGCCCTAGTAGCTAATGTACCAGAAATATAACTGATAATCAATAAGTGTATTATATATACCTGCTGATTTGGTGTCAATACCTGAGGTAGATACCAGACTAGAATATGACCACATTTGTCAGTTATGGTCATTGGTTCATCAAAATGGCCCAATTTGATTTCTTGGGTTCTCTTTGTGAATTGTTCATGGCTATTTATTTCACTGAGGTCCAAATCAAGTTTAACTTGATATCAAATAAGATTAGATATAAAGTAGCCCATAAGATTACATACTAGAGTTTGTAAGAGCTGCTGTAAGTATACAGATCAGATGACACTCTTCTTCTTCTGTAGCTGATCTTGTGTAAACCCATTGGGTTTACTTAGAGCATATGACCTTACATTCACACTGAAGTACTGTAAGCCCGATGTATTGGGTGTACTTATGGTATGGTATAAGGTCAGCTGTCCTAATGACAGCTGACGACAAGATTTATAAGGAGTGCATTTTGATGGATTGAGTAATCCATCAAGGTTGAGGACAAACAATAAAAACAAATAATTAATTATTAATGAGTGACTTAAAATAATCCAGAACAATTGATGATACGACTGTAAGGGCCCAGCCCTTACACACCCCCCATTGAGACTGTAGAATACGGTCAAGGAAATTGAAACACAAGTGGCACGGCTACTTGTGGTAGTGAGAGATAGACGGGGCACATATAGTGCCCAGCCAGCAAGGTAGATTAGTATGAGGTGATGGTTCACCTTGACGAAGGTGTAAGCTGGGGTCGACTCGTTCACGAGGGTGACGAGGATGAGTGTGAGCAGGAAGAGGCGATTGATGAAGACTCGCTGACAACGTCTTGGGATGAGGGGGCGGAGGCGTTGGCCTCAGCCAAGAATGTGATGGGAGGCAGATTGGATGCAAGGGCAGAGGCATTGGCCTCGGTCATGGTTGCGTCTGATGACGGATGGTCAGCAATGATGGGAGTAGTTATAGAGGCGTTGGCCTCTGTCATTTGGGTGTCCGCGTCGAGAGCCGCTTCCTCAGTGATTGTAGGTGCCAACCCAGTGAGGGTTAGCGCGAGGGGGTGGGCTATCCATACTTGAGAGGGGGGCAGTTCCAGCAGGCATTGAGGGTACTTGCAGTTCTGGAGGAGCCAGAAGAATGGCGAGGCCCCTGCTGGCAACCATCCTCAGGGAACAAAGTGCTCCCCCTTGGTCTGTCATGCGTTCTTGTACTCAAAGTACAAGAATCAGTTAATGTCGTCGTGAGTGGGATGTCTCCATCCATCCCACTCAGGAATTGCTGGGGGTTTGTGATATCAGTCGAGATATTCGACCCGACAATTGTCATGTTCATCATATAAATCGTGGTGCAGCTGGTCACCACAGTAGGTGTGGTTTAGCCACCACAACCCGAAAAGGTAAGAGTGGTCTACCCATGAAATGGGTATACTGTTGCGAATGAGAACATGAGCCACATCATTGAGGCTCAAGTTGTGGGATGTGTACGAAGTCATTTCTAGGGGCCGTATAGAATATACGGGCCCATTTTGAGGAGCGAAGGCGTGTTCTGGAGGAATGTGACTGTTGTATGACACGATGAGTTCATGGTAGAGGTGCAGGGTTGCTACCAGTACTGCGAATAGTCGCATGAACCTCTGGGCTGTGCTCTTATCGTCAGGGCTTAAAGTGTGGCCCAGGCCATATCCAAATACACAACAGCAGTGCACAAGCTTCCGCTGTTTGAATGCAATGCCATTGAAGGCATTGCATGTGTCGGGGTTTCCATGTATTAGGAGATATTGACCTTTTAGGTCAATATCGAATAGTTGCAGTCCAGAGGGCATCGGTAATCCTTTGCCCTCATTTCGCTTGAGGATATTGCGTGTGCCGTGGTCTTGTACAGTGCACGTGATGGGTTCCAACCTGGTGATGTACTCCTCCTGCATCCCAGGTGCTAAGAACTTGGGGTCGTAACCCTCAAGGTTCAGTATGAATTCCATAGCATCATCGTGATGCTCTGGAAGAGTCGAGGAGGCAATGTGATACAGTTCTCGAAGCAAGAAATATGCTTCGAACCTACTGTGGATGTTGATGTGGCAGTTGTTCATGAACCACCATAATCAAATTACTTGTCTCGGGGTCATAGGTAGACCCTGGCCTGCAATGTGGTGGATGGTGCCCTTCTTGTTGCTGTGGATAAACTCCCTACCTTGGAGTTCACTGTTTGCAGCAATTCGGGCATTTGTACCAGCGAACACAGTGTTTATTCACTGGCAGTAGTAGATGTCATGTGACAACATTCCACACATGAAGTTGTCACGTTCTCAAATGCTGGGTTCGGTTCCCCAGAGTCCCCAAAAGTCGGGGACTCTACCTCCGTGGCCAATGTGGTCTGATACATTGGTGCAGTCATCATTATTTGATGACGATGCCTTTGATTTGTTCTTGTTTTTCTTATGATGATTCTTTGTGGAATCGTCATCGTCACTCGAGTATTCCAGGCCTGATAGTTGTTCGTCTAGGTTGTCTGGACTGTACTGGATGAACTCGTGATGTAGTCGAATTTCAGGCTCTGGGAGGAGAGTTCCTGGTGGGCATACCAGGATTGGTTGGCCAAAGGAGAGTCCTTCAAATAGGGACTCCAATGGAACAATGCCACTTGAGGTCTGTTTTATTGACCTCGATGGGGTTGTTTGAGGAGGTTCTGTCATGGGGACATCAATGTCCCCAGACGGTACCTCCTTGATGTATGGTAAGGTGATGTCGGCCAGTGGTGGTGGTGGTCGACGTGAGGTTGAGACGGTCAGTGGAGGCGAAGGTTGATGACATTGGCGAGGTAATGGTTTTACCTCATTACCAGTGCATGGTGTCAGGGTCGTCAGAGTCTGTGGGGTGCTATGCACCCCCTGTTGAGACAATGTCATCAATTGAGATGTCGTGCATTGTTTTGTGGGCCATTCTTCTTCATGGTCCAACTTTTCATTTAGTTGTTGTTGCAGGTTCGAGACCTGCCTCTGTAGTAAATTGTTTCATCCTTCGAGCATGATGAAATGATCTTGCAGACTACGGAGCTTTGTGAGAAGCTCCTCGATAATTGCGTTACAAGCACCATGTCGGGAGCTGGTGCTTACTTCTGATATCAGGTCTATAGGTAGACCTGCTTCGTTGAGTCGGTTCATCAGCTCTTGGACATACTGGTTGTCCTCGAGCTCTATATCTACAGCTCTTTGCTTTCCTTGGGCTTTTGAGGAAAGGGTGGGCTGTGCTGACTTGGTTGATTTCTGTTTGCCCTTGTCCTTAGAGGACAAGGGCACTGGGGAGTTCTTTGTTCTACTCCTTCCTTGAGTCGAGGTGACTGAGGATGATCGAGATGGAGGAGCATTGTTCCTCCCTATGTCAGTTGCCGAAGATGATGTCGGGGCCAGCATTGTTGGTCGTGGTGTTGTGGCTGGCCGATCTTGGGTCGGCAGTGACAGCTGCAGTTGCAGTGGAAGTGGCGGCATTTGTTGGATTGGCACGGTGGTGGGTTGTTGGTATGGTGGGTGTGGTGCCAATGGAGGAGGGTAGGGTCTGTACGGTTGAGCGAAACCATACATGTGCAGAGGAGGCAGGTAGAATGCAGGGTATGGGTAACCCTGCATGAAAGGTTGGGGTGGTGGAGGCATCACATGTAAATGTGATGGATCTATTTGATTTGGACCTTGTGGTATCGAGCCCACAAGGTTAGATAGTAGTGCTTGCTGGGCAGCGAGTTGCTGCCCATTGTGGTGAGGAACTAGGATTGGGTCAGGCGATACATCCATTGCCCTCCCCCCTTTGAGGCCCGTTGGAGGGCCTCCAGGATGTGCAGGGTGCTTCACGTCACCCTGCGCCAATGCATATTGTTGATTTTGGGTGTGTTGGGGTTGTTGCGCATCCATGGTGGTGGTGTTGAAGTGAGGATGAATTAAAGTTATTTGTCCCATCTTTGTGTTCCCAAACATTGGGAATGCGATCCTCAGGGTCAAGTGTCCAAATTTGGACACTGTCAATTTTTCCACAGATAGTCATTGACTGATCTGTGGTAATTGTTGAATTGAGTTAGCACCTTTCAGCTCTAGATACCGATCTAGAGCTGCTAGGTCTTTACAATGGCGATATGGCTCCCATGTCATATCGCCTAGACTCCAGCATACCTGGAATTCTGCCTGGCCATCATTTGTGAAATGATGACTGATGATTTCATTGACGAACCATTCATGTTCATTGTCTATGCCAAAGTCATAGGGTTCCAGTTTATTTCGGCTAGGGAATAGTGTATCATCCGATGCATTATAGGGCCGAAGCAATGATATGTGGAACATCAGATGTATTTGACATTCCTGCAGGGCTGGTGGTAGCTCGAGACGGTAGTTAGACGTCTCAGGTTTGGCTTCCAGGACCTTAAAGGGTCCAATGAACTTTGGGCAGAGCTTTCGAGCTCTGCCTTTCAGCAAGTTCAGGTTTTTGGTGGAGAGGAATACCAGATCCCCGACTTTAATGTCGGGTTCAGGCCCTCTCTTTTTGTTCACCTGGCGGGTTTGAAAAACCCATGCTTCTATGATGGCATCATGAGCAGATGCCAAGTTTATCAGGGTGGCTTCAGCAAATAGTCTAACACCCTTAGGGGGTGTTAGGTCGCCCTGTATTTCTTGGATCATACTGGGCATGTATCCACTGTTCAATTCAAACAGTGCGTACCCAGTAGTGGCTGATATACTCGAGTTTATAGCAAACTCAGTCATGGGTACCTTGTCTACCCAGTTTTTCTGGTCATGGCTGACCGTTGCTCAGAATATCTGTCCGATATTCTGGTTCATGCATTCGGTCTGTCTGTCTGTTTGTGGGTGGAATGATGTGGACATTAGGAGCTTGGCTCCTAAAATTTTATGGAGTTCTATCCACCAAACGGAGGTGAACTTTGAATCTCAATTGCTTATGATCGAACTAGGGAGGCCATGTAGCCTCACGATCTCTCGTAGGTAGATCCAAGATAACTCAGATGCTTTCATCTGTGTATGTACTGGGATCAGGTGTACCATACTCATCATTCTACAAATGACGACCCAGAGGTAGTCAAAGCCTTTGGATTCAGGGAATGGACCAACGAAGTCCATTCCAATGGAATCCCAAGGTTTGGTTGGGACTGGTAGTGAGTGCAGTGTCCTGGAAGGTTTCGTATTCGAGACCTTCGAGTGTTGACATATTTCGCATGTTCTGCAGAACATGCATGTGTCTTTGGCTAATTTTGGCCACCAGTACCACCTTTGGAGGTACTCTGCTGTCTGTTGATCGCCAAAGTGACCAACGATCTCGTGAGCTTTATTCAAAAGCTCTGTAATTAAGGATTGATCGTTGGGAATGCATACTACCTCCTGTCCTTGGGGGGTAGTTCTTCGAATAATACCGTTATCATTGACAGTAAAACCACTGTATTTCTCAGGTGCTTCAAGCACCACTGAAAATATGGGGTCGGATGCGTATCCCGATGTGATTGTATTCGTCACATTGCTTGGGAGCTCCATTGGAGCTTTGGTGGTGATGTTACCCGTTAATGTGTCTCCTAGTGTTGGGGACTCGGCGAGTCATCCTTGTGGCTCCTGTTGAGCAACCTGTCTCTGGGTTGCTTCTTGAAGCTCATGAGCTTTGATCTCTCATTCTTCCTGCCGTTTGCATAGGCAGTTGCTTTGCCGCAATGGTCACTCGACCATTGCCTTGACTCTGTCAAGGAGATGCTCGATTTCCTCGGTTCATTGTAAGGGTAGATCCTCACAGTGAGGATCGATTTTGTAGTTGACTTGGACGTAGTCTCCAGGGGAATGTTCCTCTCCTGGGGTATCGCTTTTGAAGTAGCGAGACAAGCAGTCTGCTACCTTGTTTTGTTCCCCTTTGACATAAGTGATGTCAAAGTTGAAGCGTGACAGGTAGTCCATCCATTGTTGTTGTCGACTGGACAATCGCGTTTGGGTTTTGAAAAACTCAAGCGCTTTGTGATCTGTGATTACATGGATCCAATAACCAACAAGTTTATCTTCCCACTTCATTAGTGCTTCTAGAATCGCTAGTGTCTCGAGTTCGTGCACAGCATAGTTCTGCTGTGCTGGGGTGAACTTCTTGGACATGAACCCTGCTGGGCAGCAGTCTGCCCAGGTGGGTCCTTGTCCGTACATAGCTCTGACGCCTGTCTTAGAGGCGTCACAGATGATCCATATAGGTTCCCCAGTTCTGGGGTCTATCGGTTTGACAATGGGGGTTTTCTCGCAGATCCTCTTCACCATGTTGAATCATCATTGGTGAAGGGGCCTCCAATGGAACGGGGTCCCATTCTGAGTGATTGCGAGCAGTGGCCTGGTGTATGCAGATATGTCTGGCAAAAAGTTTGCCAGGTAGTTGACGAGTCCAATGAATCATTGGATGTCAGTATAGTTTCTGGGAGTGTGCCACTCCCTGATGTGGGTCAATTTGTCTTCATCTGGGTGTATCCCTTGGTCATCGATAATATGACCAAGGCAGTCAATGTGATCTGTGTACAGATCGCATTTGGATTGTTTGACGTATAGCTTGTGTTTGCACAGTCGCTCAAACACAAGCCATAGATGATCTTCATGCTCATCTATCGAGTCAGAGAATATGAAGATGTTGTCAAGGTATATGTGTACACATATACCTATGATGTCATGAAATATAGCGGTCATTAACTGCTGAAAGGTTGCAGGGGCATTACAATCCCCCTACTGCATTATGTTGCTAACATATGTGCCAGCGATTGTGGCAAATCCTGTTTTGTCTATGTCTTCTAGACATATTCAGACTTGTTCATAGGCATCAGCGAGATCGATTTTGGATCGATATCGTGCTCGGGCGATGTCTTCTTGAATGACGTCTTGGTCTGGCAAGGGCATGGCATCCTTGACAGTGTTTTCGTTTCGTTGTTGTGCATCTATGACAGTTCGTAGTCGACCATCTTTCTTTGGAATGCACAGTAACGGTGCCACTTGGGAGACATGTTGTGGCTCCCACCATCTTGCATTCACATAACAGTTGAGTTTCTGGTGAAACTCCCTGCGTAGAGATTGAGGGCATCAAGGAGTGAAGTAATTGTACTTCTTGTTCTCATCGATGAGGTTTGTTTCGTGATTTACTTCACGAAATGGTGGTAATTCATCGGGAGGACCTTGCATGATGTCCTCGAATTCGCTGAACCACTGTTGGCACAGAGTCAGTATGTTTTTCTTGGAATACTGACCTTGTCACTCAGGGTGGTGATTCCTCTTTTCAGTGTTGATACAAGCGTTTCGTATTTGTGTTTCTGGGTCATCTTCCACTGGAAGACAAGTGATGATCATACTGTGGAGTTGATCTCATACTATTTTATCAGGGTAATGTACCCTGGTAAACTCCTGGGTTTCGACTATGTTGTCGAGGTTGGGTTGTGTGAACCCAGTCGAAGTTGGTAGTTCGTCCCCAGGACAACACATTTCCCATATGCCGCAGACCATGGCGTTCCATTCTGCGGGCATGCAGGAGTCATAATACCACTCGAACATTGGGTTCTGAGCTGGTTTGTCTATCAAACAAGACTTGTATCTCGTTTTTTGTGGTCCATGAGGGGCATTTTGTCCCTCTTGATTTGGTGAAGGAGGCGCTTTCTCCTTCAGTTTGTGTCTCTTGGAGGAGACCTTGTGTTCTTCTTGATCTATGTCCCCCCTTCGAGAGTTCATGGAGCTCTCGACCTTTTCTAGGAGGTGACAGCTATTGTGGGGTAATGTTTCCCCTCTAGAACTTTGTTCGTCATCTCAAACTTCTTCTATGGATGTTCAATGAATATTATCTCATCGGACATCCTCCACAAGTCAACTTGACTTGTTTTTGTCAGTTGCACAGTGGCGACGCAGGTGGGTATCTGATTCGCCAGCGAAGTTCGCCACTGCTATGGTTTTGTTTCCAATTCTGACTTCATTCTTGATGAAGTTGAGGATGACATTATTTGTACACATGAATGGCATACTGATTATCATGTCATAGCAATCGAAGTTCGCTATGTCTACATACGTATGGGTACGTATGTTTCCAATGGCGACATTTACTGTCGCTCTGTACTTGACAGTGGATTGACTGCCCACTGTCCCCAGCTGCAGTGTGTGAGGGTCTAATAGTTCGTTGACCCTGATGCCAGCCACTTGTGCAAACGTGGGGGTTATGCCGGTAGTCATACTACTGGAGTCCCACAGTGTCCAAGTGTCAATGCCGTTGATGCTGACAAGAGTGGCGAGACATTGTTTCTCACTGAGGGATGCTTGGGGCCGAAGGATCTTATCCTTCTCTTTATGGAGGGTGACGCGACGTACCCTCACTTCATGGTCTGGTTTCTCACTGGGTTTGACAGTGAGAGTGTCAACGACATCGAAGTCGTCGCAGTCTTTGCCGTTGATATCTTCTGCGTCGCCAATCATGGTGGTGAAATCATATTTGTTGTCAACATCGGATCCATAGTCTGATTCGATGACTTCAACTTGTACTAGTTCATCTCTGTTTGACGAACTAGGTTCTGGTTCTTCTTGGACCTCAATGTTGTCATCTGAGGTCAAGTCCTGTTTGATTTCTTCAACTTCTTGTTGAAGGACTTCTTCATCGTTCGCTGGAACGACTGTGTGTGTGGCTCGTACATAGCTGCATCATTTCCCCTTCTCTGGGCATTCTTGTGCCCAGTGGCCATGTTTTCCACATTCGTAACAAGGCCCTTTCTCTGTGGCCTTGTTCCCTTGGTTCTGCTTAACAGGTACCTTGCTCTGTACCTGTGGTTTGAATTGAGCCTTGGGTTTATGTTGTCAAGGTGGAGGTCTTGACGGTCACTTTGGAGGAAAGGCATTCGAGGATCGCCTTAGTTCATGAGCAGGGATGTGATCCTGTCCCATGGATATGCGACGAGGGACCCATGCAGTCCTTGTTCTTGGTTCTGCCGCGGTGGGCTTCTTTGGGAAGCCTGCCGATGGTTCGTGTGATTGAGAGGGTTTCAAAACCCTTTCGAAGAAGGCACTGCTTTGCATCCGATTCTCATAATTGGCTGCGTGCGCTACAAAGTCTTCGAGTTGATTCATTTCAGGTGACAGTCCTCTGTCAAACATGAGGAAGTGTCTTATAGTTTGTGGTAGACCTTCTAAGAAGGTCTTGATGAGAGAATAATCATTGGGATGGACTGCCATGTCTTGTGAGTAGCCCAAGATGGCATTGTAATAGTGTTGAATCCCTTCCTTGGGATTGTATTTGACTCCCTTGAGGCTTTCACGAGCCTCATGCATCGATGTTGGTCTGATAAATCTGTCATAGAGTGCCGTTATGACACTCTTGAAAGTCCAATCATATTTACTACGATCTATGCTAAGTACATGGCGAACGAACATCTCTTTCACCTCTCCAATGAGATAGTATTGGAGGGTCAGGATACGTAAATGGTCCATGGTGGGGTTCTGTCCCCCCAGTCCCTTCATGGTGAAGTCGGCACAGAGACTTGTCACAAATGACAATAAGTCTCTGAATCAGTGACTCCCTCTGTATGGCTCCAAGCTCTTTTCCGTGGGGAGCTTGTTCAACAAAGGTTTATAACCTTCAGGGTATTCGATTGGCTGTGCAAGGTATTGATCAATCGTTCTATGTAAACAATCATACATAAGATTATTGTAACTCTGGACGGATTGTACAATCCCTGGAGTTACAGACTCATTGTGTGCTTCTCTAACTAGGGAGTAATGATGAGTCCCTCAATTTGGTGTTGGGAGTCGTGAGGTGTTACGCACCTCTCATTCCTCCTCTTCTTCATCCTCTTCTTCTTCCTCTCTTACCGGAGGGAGGTTTCATAGAGGGTTTAGGTGGCGTAGCAGGGGCAAGCTTTGTCCCCATGAAGGCAGTAGTACTGGTTGTTGGGGTGGGGAGGCCACCCTAACTGTTTTGTGGGGGTTGGATGTTTGAGGCATCTTAAGGGGGCCTCTGAAGAATACACGAGTAGCGAGTTTTTGCTCCTCATGTTCCGACATGGTCGCTTCAACAGGTATATGTCTGTTGAACCTAACATACTGGTCATCTATCATAGATGACCCACAAGTGCAGATATCTTCATTATGCATTCGTTGTAGAGCGATACAGTCGCTCCATTTGTCGGCACAAGGGGTTCATTTAGCCATAGGTAGTGTGAACAGTGTGCTTGACACTTGGATCATATTAGCATTCACCCAAATGCTAGTAGCTGAGGGCTGTTTGGCTTTGACATTTGATGTTGAAGCCACTGGAGATTTGCTGTCGACCAAATGTTCGGCCATTGGCGGGGGTGGGACAGTTTGTTTTACCATTCCTGAGTTTGGTTTAGCAAAATTCATTGCAAGGTAGTTGCTACCTTGCATCATCGTCCTCGGCGATGGTGTGCCCATCAGTCCTTTCCCCTTAGGAGAGGGGATAGGGGTTAGCCGGGGTGACCATCGTGAGTTTGAGATGGTAGTCTGACCCTGGTGGTCGGGCTGCATTAGCAGTGAGGGTGGTTGTATTTGCAATGCCCCACCAGTTGGGGCATAGTGTTGCTGATGGTTTGCGAAGGTGTCATTTCCCAGGACAGTTTTGCCATCCATGACGGTGGACTCTTCAATAGTGAAGTGGGCAGCTCTAAGGCCATACCCTTGTGTGTGTCGTCATTGTGCACTAAGGTGTTTGTTGTATGCCTGGTCCGTCTCCCCAGGTTGCTGGGGCGCATGCAAGTGCACCATGGCTTGGGCGGTGTTTGATAGAGCAGTAGGTGATGGTGGTGCAATGCGAAGTTGTGGTTGGGGCGTTGCTGGCAGTCCATTGTTATTGCGTTGACGATTGTGCTCATGCACTGGGTGTTGTTTGGCCCTCTCGATTGCTTCGTCAATTTTGGCATTGAGGGGATCAAAGGTGATCCCATCATTAGTGGAGTCAAGAACGTGCTCAAGGTACGGTTGTGTGGGTTGTATTTTGTACATGCTGTGCATGGGCGTAAGGTCAGTTCGCTTGACCTTTGTGGCTCGGGCCTTTTGGTAGGCCATGCAAAACTTTGTTAAAGCTTTGATATATGTGGTACGGAATCAGTTGGAGCCGACGTCTATCGGTGAGTTGGTTTCTCTATAAGATTCTGCTACAATTGTCTCAGTGTATACCAACATCTGATGTTGGCGTTGGTGTTTAATAATGCCATAGTCTATGAATATTGAGTTGACTTGGTCTTCTAATGAGACCACGTCATTAAGAGTTGGAGGTGGGAATTCTGGTGTCGATGGTTCAGATTGTGAACCATCAGACCTGTGTGCTGTACTTGGCGACACGGAATGCGCTGCAAGGGGATGTCTCGCTTTGAGTTTGGGAAAAAGAGGAAGCTCCTCTGGAGCTTCTTTGCCGGTAGTGGACGAGTTGTGAGTCGACGTGTCCATTGGAGGGATGGTGATAGGGACTGGGGGAGTCAGTCTGTTGTGTGGTGAGGGGATGGATGGGGGATGGGGCGTAGGTGGAGTGTGTGCATCTTGTGCACTTGCATCACATGTTGTTGTGTCAAATTGCAGTTGCGTGTCTTCGGACATGTCGTAGTGCCCAGGGGGGTGGTTGTACTGTGAGGTCATTTGTGTGAGTGGTGATGAGAGGTTTTTGCTTTAGGCTTTTAAGTGCAATAATTGTGTTTAATGGATTCGCTTAGTATGTGCCCAAGTGTGGGGTACAGTAAAAAAGTGTAAACCCGTTGGGTTTACTTAGAGCGTATGACCTTACGTTCACACCGAAGTACTGTAAGCCTGATGTATTGGGTGTACTTATGGTATGGTATAAGGTCAGCTGTCCTAACGACAGCTGACAACAAGATTTATAAGGAGTGCATTTTGATGGATTGAGTAATCCATCAAGGTCGAGGACAAACAATAAAAACAAATAATTAATTATTAACGAGCAACTTAAAATAATCTGGAACAATTGATGATACGACTGTAAGGGCCCAGCCCTTACAAAACCGTCCAGACCTTTTTGGGTCCCCAAGGAAGTCCATAAAGGATGCATGGTAAAATACAACCCTGTGTTTGTTGCCTATCTTCATAACGGAATGAAGAGACCGACATGCATTTCGGAACTGCGATTCCGTCAGGTCCAACAAATTGGCAATACGGAGAGCATTTGCTGCCCTGGGCAGGCGCGTAGCACAAAGAATCCACTGGACAACTTGAAGCTTTTTAGGTGGAACACGCTCCACAATGAGCTTATAAAAGCCGTCCAGTCCTGATAGAGGATGGCTGGGACCTTTTGCCTTCAAGTGTTCCGCCAAGTAGAGGACTTCACGTAATTGGGCCTCGGGTCCACACGACTCGGAGTCGTCATCACCAATAAAATGGACGGCAGTGTGAGCACAGGCAAATAGTCCGTTACACAGGTCGACAATGGCCCAGATCTCTCGTTCAGAAGGCCACGGAAGTGTGAGACTGTGTTTTTGCCCGATCTCGCGGAGCTTGTCCGTCAAATACAGCGCGATCTCGCCGTCAATTTCTCGGGATATGATGAGCTCGATTGGAAGACATAGTGGTTTGATATCGGGAAGATCGAATGTAGCAACAAGGTCGGGCTCAAGGCAGCTGAGGAAGATCCAAAGGAAAGGCGTGGTTTTGTTTCGGATAGATTCTGCGACAATCTTGACAATGTCCACTTGCGCCTCCGCACTAGCGCATTCGTCAAGACCATCAACGATGATAACCTGATCCGTGAGTTCTTCTCCTTTGGCTTTGAGTTCTTTGAGTGGAGCGGCAAGAAGCTCATGGAACTGGTATGGCAGGGATTTCTTGACAAGGGTCGGATTGCGAATGAGTTTACGATCAATAATGGTGCCAAAGGATTCGAATTTGACAGCAAGTTGGTATGAGATGGAGGTGAAGAAGCGGTCGGGGTCATCTCGATTGTTAGGTCGGGAAAGGAAGAATGATGCGCCCAATTTATCGCCTAGAGCCTCAGCGCAGGATTGGGCAATGGCTGACTTTCCGACACCAGCTGGGCCTTTCAACCATGCAATGCGAGTGGGATGGTTGTCGGCATTAAGGCCCCAGCTTGTGAGATTTTCAATATAATCGTCTCGCGTTCCAGGATGGCATTTAGGAGGAGGATATCGAGCTGAGGAGTCATGAGTGGCTTCTAGGATTGAAGCTTCAAGGAGAGTTTGGAGACCTGCACATAGAGTGAGCAGCAAACATCTACACCAACATGATATCCTCACCTTTTTTCTCCTCCGTGCTCTTGTTTATATTGACATGAGCATGTGAGGACCGGCCAAGGTTGATGTTAGTAGATTTGTCGGTAGTGGACTGGTCAACATTGATCTTAGTAGATTGGTTGATGGTTGACTGGCCAATGTTGATAGACTGGTCGACCAAGTTGGAGTCGTTCACTGTGAAGTCACGGGCGCCAGGGAGGACCGTCATGATGGTGGGAGGAAAGGATGGGCAGGAAGTTTAACGCCCAGCGCACAGGCCCACATGTTGTGCAGTGCTGCTGGCGTCTACTTTCTTTACATGGGAGATGAAATTCATGCCAAACGCATGTCAAGATTCGAGTGTATCTAATAACATCGATCAGATGCGGGACAGTCAAGCAGTGAGTATCATCTAGGTGTCTGTCCCTGTTTCTTGAATTTCTATTGCGCCCGTGTCTCCAGTGCGGTTGTCATGGTTTTCTTCTCAAAAATATCACCTAGGCCAAACTCCAGGTAAGAAAAAGAGCCAACACAGTAAAGCAGGACAACTCGTACCGCTGGCGAACACGGCCTTGCCTACTTGGATATATGTGGCGAGTCGCCAGCATGTCACAAGATTCCAAGATTTCTTTCGTCCCTGAATGAAGGTGAGACTCGTTGACACAGTGTTGTGCCATCACACAGCTGTGACAGCAGTTACGGTTAGCGGTGACCGTAACTGCTGGCAGCTGCTGACAACTGCTGGCGGCTGGCAGCTTTCACATGGTCTAACGAGGGTCCAACAGCTTCTCGGTGATGACCGAAGGCTGATTGGACGATACGTGAGAATCATACGGATACCCCGCCTTCACTGTATAACCGATTTGCTGCCATGGCATTCGAGGATGAGCTCGCATTGTATGAACTTGTTGATATGGACGCAGAAGGAGAACTGGTTGACGACGGGCTTGATGATTCAACCGGAGTTATCCTTGTTTCGTAGATACATGTATTTTCTTCGTTTTTTACAGTGACAGATAGTCTCAAGTAAAATACATTATGACGTGTGGTGTGCATTGCGGTACATTGGGGTTCTCATACACTGATCGCGCTGCGTGAGAAAGCTGTCGGTCAAGCTGCCATCAAAAGTCAGCTTTTGACCGCTGTCGTAACTGCTGCCAGCTTTGGCAGCAGTTACGCTAACCGGCACAACACTGCGTTGACATACCTTGGAAACTAGGATAAGTAAGTTGTTGTCCAGGGTCAAGTGCTGGACGAGTCGTGAGGTGTTTGGCTTTTGCAGGCTCGCCTATGGACAAGCAATTCGAGAAGTGCATACACGGGTCGAAAAGGAGAGGAGAAAGAAGCATCTCAACTTGTCAGAGGGCTTTGCACATTGCGGTATGTACTATGTAGAGCCTTTGGAATTTTCCTGATACAAACTTCTTCCGGCCCGTAGGACCCGCCGGGCTCGCGGCCTCTCGAAGCTCGGTCCCACCAATAGACGATGAACCAAGTTAGAGCCCAGGCGTGGACCGAGGCCTACTCCAACCCTCGAACGACATAATTATGTCACCCGCGAGTACTGCGTTCGCAGCGTCAGTACAGGAGCAGAATGATTGTCCCACCAAGCGCGGTTTCCGCCTCTGAAGTTGTTGTTCATTTATGTCTCGTCCATTGAACAAAAGACAATGGGACCAGAACATAATTCGACTAGTGTCATCCCGATAAAAATACAACACAACTGAATAAAGACCACCGCAAGTCCATCGTCCGAAGAAGAAAAGGGATGGGAAGGAAACCAAACTACGCATCAAAAACAACATCCACAGCTCTAAACGCTGTATTGCCAGGCCACACCCTAATCGGCATCTCGCACTCCACCGTCTCAAGCCGCACACTCGTCCATCCTTCTTCACCACCTGCAAAATCAATCCCCTTCCCTACTCCTCCAGCAAGGTCGGGCTTAATCCCATCATAGCCCCTCTCCTCTCCGACCCTACTCTCGCCATCACTCTCAACCCCATCATGATACTCCCTTTCATACCCACCAGCAGCGACACTACCTATCGTATTCCACACTGAGTCCACAAAGAACTGCGTCCAGCTCTTCGTCTTCGCTCTTTCGTCCGCTTTCTTGAGATGGTCCAGCCCAACTCTAGGTTTCTCCAGAGGTGCAAGTGCACTTGGGGCACGCCATGATGAACCCCATTCACCTCTCGGTCCATCTCGTTCGAGGCTCTTGAAGTACACGCCTTCCGTTCCGCGATCAGAGGTTTCTGATGCGGTAGCCACGAGAAGACATAATCGGACTTTCCACTCCAATCCACCAAGTGATGCTGAAGGGGAGGTCAAAGGTGACTCTGAGTAACCTTCAGAATCGGCAATCTTCACTTGGAATGCCGGGCTCGCATCAGACGGGATATCAAGGGCAAAAGTCGTGCGGAGGGTGTTGAGTGTGAACGAGGCATAGTGTTCCGCATAAAAGCGCTTTAGGTGACGTGCACTTTGTGGTGGAGCAACGGAAGCTGGAAGCGTTTCGTGAGCTTCCAGGATTGCACAGAGCTATTGCCGTGTAAGATCCTCTGATGAATGTGAAACCGGATTTACACACCTGCAGGACTCGTGCTCTACCCACCCTATCGTTCAACTCTACGATCCCCGACACTGTTTCACCGAGGCGGTACGCGGACTTGGTGAACGTCAGCACCGCAACTTTTATTCCATCCTTATTCACGTCGTATGAGGCTAACACGCGTCATTAATGATTTCCGTCCATCATAATGAAAGAGATATGTACCCACCTTTCTTTGGTAGTCGAGTGAGAATCTCCACTGCCTCTCGGCAACCGACCGTAGCTCGATCTTCCTCCTCTTCCTGCTCTCTGGCCTCATCCAGACTCATCCTTAATCCTATATTCCCGTCCGGTGCAGGTAGCGACGTGGATGGTGATGACGGTTCTGCGCTCTCCTCCTGAAAAGGCTTTGAGGTGCCGAAGTCCTTTCCGTTGAGAACAAGAGGTAACGAAGCAAGGAGTTGCTTTGTGTATTGCTTCAAATCATCCAAGGACCCTTCCTCACTTGATTTTGCTGTAGTAGCTCATGATTACCAGCTGGAAATGCCAGATAAAGGAAAACGTACCGGGATGTACTGCCTTCCTCCGTTTAGCTACCATCACACCCGTCTCTTCGATGACTTTCCCCTGTGTCTCCGGTATGTCCTTTTCCTTCCCCTTCCCAAGCCCCGAAAGCCTAGTGTGCAAGATAGGCCAGAGAATGTCATACGGTCCAGATGAACGATCCACTGGACAACTATGATTAATTACAAAAATGCCGAAGAAAACGTTGAAATGATTACCTGTGACGTGGTTATACACGCGGATGGGCACCCTCATCACTCGACTGATGCTATTCATCCCTGCCGTTCCAGAGTTTTTCGAATGCGGGATGGATGAACCTGCTCTACACGTTCCCACAACAAGCTCATATGAGAATCTCAGAGCTCGGCCTTTATACGTGGGGGGTAGTATGTCTGGGAGTTTGATAGTATATGTGTCTACAACGCATGTCCACACCCTTTCAGTAAGAAGTCGCACAAAATAAAGAGAAAAGAAACATACAGCTTCTGGATTCACCAGGTGATAAGGCTAGATCTACGGCAAGCATACTAGGCTGAGCTTCGAATGTCGGCAATGGAAGCTCTGGGTCAACGTCTTCCTCCAGCATACCACTACCCAGCGCAGGTTGATTCAACATCCCCAAGCCCGACCCGCCACCGCCACCAGGTCCGGGTCCGTTTGCTGGTTTAGGCCCCGAAGCCAAACCAGCATTCCCATTTGAGTGAACAGGGGAAGTTGACGTGGCACGTTCGCTCATAGCTGAAGGCGTTGGTCCCGCAGGGGGAGATGACAGCGACATCAAGCTCGCGGAGAAGCTCACGGATCGCCCATGACCGGGTTTTCTCCTGGGATAACCGTGCCCCTGCATCTGTGAGTATTGCGAACCTCCTCCACCAAGGCTGGAGCCAATAGGTGAACCCCCATGAAGCGACTGCGAGATATCCATACTCTCACCACCCACTACCGCCCGTTTCCGAACTAATGCCCTCCGAATCCGATTCATTCTGTAAGCCTGAATCTGCGTCGGTGTGCTTCCGCCTGCACCTTCTGGTATGACATGGACTGTGCCAACCAGTTGGGCGTAGGAATAGAGGATGACCTCAGCACTCGGTTGCGGAAATGTGGAAGAGAATGCTGTCCGCAGTTGGATCTGGTCCCGTGCAGTATTGAATGGTTGGCCTAGCCCTATTTGCACCTGTTGAGAGAATCGTCGGTTATGGTGAGATTGGGTGCTGCCCCGGCTACTGACGCTGGTTGAAGCAGCAATTGAAGGATAAGCTTGGACAGCATTTGAGCTTGGGGGGTTGCTCGGAGGAAAGGCAGGTTGGGAGTATGACGAGGAAAGGGGGGAAGAGATGCGGGGTGTCGTTGGCATTGTGAGCGAGGATGTGGATGGACGTCCGGGGAACGAGGATTCGGATATGGTTGAAAGGGAGAGGGATGTCGTCTGTGTGTAGGGTTGCGGTGGGATCGACGTCGTAAGTGAGAGAAAATTGAGGGAGAATTGGCCGTCGAGGATGGACTGCTTCCGGGCATGTGGGTGGTCGGAGGATAGGGCAAGAGTGTCGGTACGTGAGAGTAGCGGGGGTGTCTGGGATGATGTGGGAGCTAGATTAAGCTGTTCAGTAAAATCTCATACAGGAGCGACTTGCATTGTTTGAGATCTGGAAAGGACTGTCTGTTGAAGGGCGTAGAAGCTGGAGTCGCAGCAATTATTCCTTCGCCGACCTGTTCCTCCAACTCCTGCGACAAAATCGATATTGACAGGGACTTGGTCAACAGCTTCTTCCTTCTTTGCTCCAGTAACTCGGCAGCTGTCCATCCTGAATGCCCTTCTTTGTTGTACTAGCAAGCCCTTTTCGTCCAGGAATTCCTTCATCCTCCAACCCAGTCAACTTCCGAGGAGAGAGAATGCCAACATTACACGGAGTTCCTGGTGACGTTGGCGGGCGGGCAAGGGTGACGGATGAAACCAAATGCGCTCCCTGTTTGTGCGCGCGAGCGTAAGGGTGCGTTTGTTCCGAAGGTTTTGAAGGACCAGCCTCAGGTATGCGTGTGTCCGTGAAGATGATTGTGACAGAGAACTGCTACCCCCAAAGAAGGATGGTTAAGATGGAGTTACGACCACGCGTATAGGGATTCATGCTGCGTTTGCATGGCATTGCTTCCTGGCATACGATGGCGCTACAATGAGTTCTTCACATTTGGAGACGAAATTCCAACAGACGTTTCTGAGATTTGTGTTGGGTTCAGTGTTCATGATTGACGGAGGGAACTATGGCTCCTTCTGGAGTCGAGTCATTACGGAGTTGAGGTCCAAGAAAAGTTCCCGCAGATGTCGGACTGAGGGTCTATAATGATGAAATGGAAAGGAGGACGAGAGTAATATTTGACAGGGGACGTGGTGACACTCGGTCCAGCAGACTACGCATCTGCAAGACTTCATTGAAAGTATGAACTCAGAACATCCGCTTGCGTAGTAGCCTATCAGGCTGAATCAAGCTTATGTAACGCGCCAAACCCTCGACTCTAGTTGAGGTGTTTCCGGCAGACGATACAGGTCCCGAAACTCGTCTGCTCGTTTTCGTCCGCCTCTTCCGTAACCTTGTCCTCGTCATCTACCATATCATCGAAATTAATGACAAAACTTGCTTGCTAGACTTTCGTCTGCTGTATGATGTCCTCCTGGGGCGCCTTAGCAGTGTGCTTCTTTGCTTCTTTGGCGCTGATTTGTGAGGTGCTTGGCGGATCACGAACAACTCTGCATTTTTTGACCTCCTCAGGGATGTGCTCTTCCATCTCATTGAGGGTCCACACGACGCCCGAGCAGTAGGGCTTGTACTTGTTGTGGTGCTCCAAGGTGCAAATCATTTCTAAAAACATCCTTCCTTGTCCCTGCACATCACTACCATTCTCATTACCAACGCCTTACTCGCAGCCAACTCCGCAAACCTTCCTGCACATTCCACAATGCCGAGCATAATAATATCCAGTGCCTGATCCGGGATCGCCTCCGCCTGGATGCGAAAGGGGTAGTGTTGAACTGGAGGGATGTCGCGAGGCATAAGCCGTAATGTAACGTGTGGACCAACTTTGAATACGTCCACTGTTTCTTCAGAGTAGGGTGATGGAGGGTAGTGCACTAGGATCCGCCGTACCTCCTCGTCGCCACAGTCGCAGGTCCGCCTGGTTGTGTGCAATGAAGAAGCTCACGTTGTGATTTGAGTGACCTGTTCCATGTGAACATTTGGCACACAGGAGGCAGTTATTTATTTTCATTCATTGTGTATCGCCAACTGCCATGGCCACCCGCCAGTCGATCGGGCCGACATCGATGAGCCCTCTCACAACACTCGCGGACCCTCCACAGAGGCACATAGATGGCACAGCCATGGAATATATGATAGAGATGGTGTACACCCTCAAGACATCTGCAGCGGTGGCAACAGCAAGAACAAAGGAGCTAGGACAGGAGATGATTGAAGCTGGGCTCGTACCTCCTCCTGTGGCTGTCCCTCCACTAATACCGCCGAAAAAAGAGTCTGCAAGAGACTGCGTTACGAGCCTGACGTCGAAGGGTAGAAGTGCAACGAGCAAAGCGGCATTGGACGACGATAAGGAGGCCGTGAGGGTGACGCTGGAGAGTATTGGTATGCACGTTTCCGCGAACATCACTGAGAAGTGGGCTTCAAAGGACCTTCATTGCGTTTGCTGCCAATCTGTGTCTAGGCTGTGTCGAGATCGAGGGATCTTCGCGGACGCACCGGACGCGATCAAGTTCATATGTAAAAACATCCGGGCCACGTGCTGGGACAAGCAGCCTGTTGATAATCTACGAACGAACCATCGAGTGCGCATTTCCAACTCCTCCTAATTCACTCTGACCGCGTTGCAGGGGATGTATGTCCTACAAGACAACCAATTCAAACAGGTAACCCGCATATCATCCTGGGAAGGTCGAGGAGAAGCTATCCGTCGAGCCAAGATTGCACACGCTGACACAGTCATTCCCTCACTCCTGTTCACCATCCCCTAGTATGCAACTATGCCAGCAGGCGTAATTAAAGGCGCTCTCTCCCGCCTCGGCTACAATGACCCCGTAACTCCAGAACTCGCGTCTTTGCCACAATGTACGCTCCTTCACAACATTACTCCACATTGCATCTCATCCGTCTGTAGGAATTTTTCAAGTCAAATTACCCAAAAATGCATAACTGGCCTGTATATGCTCACCCACTAGAGCCATACGCTCTCCGTATGTCGTCACATTTATCGTACGCCCACCTTCCTCACGCTTCCCAGCGCACTTTCTTCCGCCATCTCACTTATCACTCGTAACAAGGCGAATGAAAATTCCCTCTCCAATAACCTCCGATCATACCCTTCCTTCACTAATCGTCTTAAACGGCGTCAAACAGCATCCATGCCCTTAAAGAGACGGGACAGTAGCCAACTCCGCTCCAAGTATACTCCGCACGACTTCCTCCCCGCCGCCCCCAGGAAAGGTGAACTGGGAAGGATCTACAGGTGGCATTCAGTGTATGATCACAGGCCACACCTCGTATACCGTGCGTGCGTGTGGTGTGGACCATGATGGTACTCGGAAGTGATTGTGCGAAGACAACTTGTGGCATGGAAGTCCTGAGAGCCAAGAAAATTCCGATATGCCACCGTTTAGCGTTTATTTATGGACTCTCATCTTGTAAAATGACACTTGGAAGCTCGTATCCACGTCTTACAGTTGTGGAAATGTATCAACCTCGGTATCGGACATGGCACTAGGCATCTTGACGTATGAGCCTGGGCGTGTATGCGAAAATAATCAA
Organism: Podaxis mareebaensis; assembly: GCA_018524725.1. Lineage (NCBI taxonomy): Eukaryota > Fungi > Basidiomycota > Agaricomycetes > Agaricales > Agaricaceae > Podaxis > Podaxis mareebaensis. The sequence continues at coordinate 152,295 of JAEUWP010000503.1, forward strand.
AAATATATATTTGACTGTCACGAACTTAGACAACATAGGTAGTATGAAGATTTAGCTGTAATTCATAAATAACTGAGTCAAAGACCGCGACAGCTCACTAGTTCACTTACCACCTTCGTCAAGAACGTTATATCTGAGTCCAACGACGTACCCTGGCGGGTGGACCCTGGACTCCGATGTTTCGCCTGCTCAGGCTGAGCTTGCGACAGCGAGGGTGCGTTCTCAGAAAGTTGCTCAATCACTTGGTCCGCCGTTGGTCGATCAGTTGGGGCTTTACTCCAGCAATTTTGCATGACCTCCCAGATGTGATCTGTGAGCTCTGGTGCTTTATCATGCTCGGGCCTGATAGGGTTGATCCCGGAGATCACCTTAGAGATGACAGTGGCGTCTCGAGGGAACTCATAGTAAGGAACTTGACCGGTGAACACCTATGTAAGAGTATATAATCAGCGCCGATGCGGAAGCACGACGTTTCAGTAGTGCACTTACTTCAAACATAACAGAGGCAAGAGAGTAAAGATCGCTTTCGAAGCTTGGCTGTGGCAAGCCATCTGCTTCGATCACTTCTGGAGCGGTCCAGCGCACCGTACCACCAACATGAGTCATCGATTTTAACGAGGTCCACCTCAGAACGTCAGCATCCACCACCGAGGATAGGCCAAAATCTGCGAGGCACACAGAACCGTCTGTGTCAATGAGGATGTTGACCTTTGACCATATCAGCTTCCCAGCTGACGAATGAGAAGACAGTAGAGCCTACCCCTTTGAGATCGCCATGCACAACATGATGTCGGTGCAAGTATCGCAATCCGGCGAGGATATCGTGAACCTATGGGATATCATATAAGCCGGCAATTTAGATGATAAGTGCATCCCAGGGTACTGACGAATGGCAAGCGCGGTGTATTGGGATGCGCCTTCAGATATTCTGGTAGATTCCCACCGGCCATCCAAGGGGATACAAGTCCAATCCGACCATGGGTGTCATTTATATGGTAAATTCCGTAGAATGGTAAGATATTGCGGTGCGAGAGTTGACTCCAGATGATCGCTTCGCGGGAAAAATTCTACAATCTCAAGTCGTTGGTAAACCGATCTCGGAGAGCTCTGGACACCCGGACACACCTTACTTAGGTGATCGATTTGTGATCGCTGATATAATTTGAAGACTTTGACGCAGACTTGATGTCCTTGGTATATACCCTTGAATACTTCTCCAAAGTGGCCAGCAGTTATGGGCGAAGATTCACATTTAATGTTACGAAGCTTCAGTTGTTGAGGATAAAGCCCAGACGCGGCAGATAATCGTAGGAGCGCCGTCAAGATCGATCGTCGAGCTGCATCGTCAACCGCATCAGGAGAACTCAGCAACTAAAATAAAGTCATAAGCCCGCTGTTCCTATGTTTGCCGCAGAAGTCACACGTTACCTTTTGCAGGATATCAAGAATTCGTTGTGCCTCGGCGCCCTTCGTCTCGAGCAGGGTCTTGTAAGAATCTTTGGAGCAAAGGATTCGGGTCTGCAGCAAGCCAATAACATCTCCTTCGGTAGCCTCATAGTGTCGTGCAGAGTATGGCTTGATGAGGAATGCGTTACTTCCCCACTCCTCAAGGAGAGCCTTCTTCTCTCCATGCCCAATTGTATAGAAATTGGAAATTGGGTGGTTGCGCAGCTTGTCACGAACGAATGGAACAATGCTCTTGATTCTGGAACGGCGAATAAGGTTGAATTTTTGGGGGATCTATGCAACTGGTTGAGGTCATGATGCATGTCCATGGTCACGTTGACTTACAAGCTGTGATAATGACTCCACCGGTATACCGTCAATCCGCATTGCCGGATAAAGGCAAAGCTTTCCAAAATCAAAGTCCATCAAGATGCTTAGTCTCTGTGCATCATCATTCAAGTAAACTGAGCGAAAGAGAGCAAAAAATGCGTGGACAAGGTTGCCATGGTGACGAGCATCATATTCAGACGAACGATCCAAAGGTGCCCAAGTCAAGTCAGGCACAGGAACGTATTTGACTATTAATGTGATGTTCACAAGGATCCAAGCTGTGACAAACAGGGAATTACTCACCTCCAGCATGTAGTTCACGGCGGATTCGTGTTTGATCGAGCTTGCATCGGATTTTGTCCCAGAGTGCCGCCGCACAGTCCGACCAAATGCAAAACCGTCCGGACCTTTTTGGGTCCTCGAGGAAGTCCATAAAGGATGCATGGTAAAAGACAACATCGTTATCACTGCTTATCCTCATAACAGAATGGAGGAACCGGCATGCATTTCGGAACTGTGATTCGGTTAGGTCCAATAAATTGGCATTATCTCGAGCATCGTCTATCCCGGGCAGCCGCGTAGCCAAGAGAATCCACTGGACGATCTGAAGCTTTCCACGCGGCACGCGCTCCATGATGAGTGTATAAGAACTGTCCAGTCCTGATAGAGGATGCTTTGGACCTTTCGCCGTCAAGTGTTCCGCCAAATAGAGGACTTCGCGTAATTGGTCGATGGGCCCATACAACTCGGAGCCATCATCACCAATGAGCCGCACAGCAGTGTCGGCAAGGGCGAATAGTCCGTTACACAGGTCGACAATGGCCCAGATCTCTCGACTGGAGGGCCATGAAAGGGGGAGACCATGTTTCTGCCCAATCTCCCGGAGCTTGCCCGTCAAATACAGCACGATCTCGCCATCGATCTCTCGGGATATGACGAGCTCGATCTGAAGACATAGTGGTTTGATATCGGGAAGATCGAATGTAGCAACAAGGTCGGGCTCAAGGCGGCTGAGGAAGATCCAAAGGAAAGGCGTGGTTTTGTTTCGGATGGAATCTGCGACAATCTTGACAATGTCCACTTGCGCCTCCACACTAGCGCATTCGTCAAGACCATCAACAATGATAACCTGATCCGTGAGTTCTTCTCCTTTGGCTTCGAGTTCTTTGAGCGGAGCGACAAGAAGCTCATGGAACTGGTGTGGCAGGGATTTCTTGACAAGGGTCGGATTGCGAATGAGTTTATGATCGATAATGGCGCCAAAGGATTCAAATTTGACGGCCAGCTGGTATGAGATGGAGGTGAAGAAGCGATCGGGGTCATCTCGATTGTCGGGTAGGGAAAGGAAGAATGATGCGCCCAATTTATCGCCTAGAGCCTCAGCGCAGGATTGGGCAATGGCTGACTTTCCGACACCAGCTGGGCCTTTCAACCATGCCATGCGAGTAGGATGGTTGCCGGTATTAAGGCCCCAGTTGGTGAGGTTTTCAATGTAATCGTCTCGCGTTCCAGGATGGCATCTAGGAGGAGGATATCGAGCCGAGGAGTTGTGAGCGGCTTCTAGGATTGAAGCTTCGAGGAGAGTTTGGAGACCTGGACATAAAGTGAGCAGCAAACATCTACACCAACATGATATCCCCACCTTTTTTCTCCTCCGTGCTCTTGTTTATATTGATCTGAGCATGTGAGGACTGGCCAAGATTGATGTTAGTAGATTTGTCGGTAGTAGACCGGTCGACATTGATGTTAGTAGATTGGTTGATAGTTGACTGGCCGATGTTGATAGACTGGTCGACTAGGTCGGAGTTGTTCACTGTGAAATCATGGGCACCAGGGAGGACCGTCATGATGGTGGAAGGGAAAGCTGGGCAGGAAGCTTGACGCCCAGCGCACAGGCCCAGGTAGGCCCACACGTTGTGCAGTGCCGATGGCGTCTATTTGCTTCACGCGGGAGATTGAATTCATATCAAACTCATGTCAAGATTTGAGTGTGTCAAATACGTGACAAGCAGTTGATACGAATACCACCTAGGTATCAGGCGCTTTTCTATTACGTCCTTGCCCCCAGTGAGGTTGTCGTTGTTCTCTTCCTCAAAATTATCATCCAGGTCAAACTCGAGGTAAGAGAAAGAGCCCACCTAGTAAAGCAGGACAGTTCGTACCACTGGCGAACAAGGTATTGCCTATCTGGATATATGTGGCGAGTCGCCAGCATACCGCACAAGATTCTGAGATTTCTTTCGTCCTTGGATGAAGACGAGATTCCTTGACATACCTTGGAGATTAGGATAAGGGAGCTGTTGCCCGGGGTCGAATGCCGGATGAGCCGTGAGGCATCTGGATTTTACGGGTTCGCCTAAGGGTAAGTAATCCGAGGGTGTGTATACATAGGTCAAAAAGGAGAGGCGACAGCAACGTCTCAACTTACCCGAGGGCGTTGCACGATGCACGTAGACACCCGAGACCAATCAGAATCGTGAACCAGTGTAGAGGGTGCCAAAGGTTTTATATAGGATTTAAAGTCGTTACACGACTCGAGATGCCATGTATATCTTATTGCAGAAACAGGATCAATACATTAACCAGGGCAGATAACCGATTCAGAGGCCCGATTCAAAAACAATAAGGGATGCAGGTTGTTCGAGACAATATCAAATTGAAATCTGTATCCCTTTTTGTTTTCGGATCAGGTCTCTGAGTTGGTCATCCCTACCGATTAATGTACCGGTTCTATTCCTGTGATAAAATACATGTGACGTCTCGAGTTATGTAGCGACTTGAAGTCTTATATGAAACCCTTGGCACCCTCTGCAGTGGCTACCGATTCTGATTGGTCTTATGTGAGAGTCTCCGGGATTTTCCTGATCCAAACCTCCCCCGGCCCGTAGGACCCGCCGAGCCTCGAAGTTTAAGACCACCAATATACGATGCGTCAAAGGTTAAGGCTCAGACGTGGATGAAGCCTTCTCCAGCTTCGAAGGACATAATCATGTCACATGTAAGTAGTCCGTGCACGGCGTTGGCGCAGGAGCAGAATGATTGTCCCTCATCCACTCACCAAACGTGGCCTTGTCACTCAAGTTGTCATTCATTTCATGTCCCATCCAGTGGACGCGAGGACAAAGTGGAACCAAAGTGCAACTGGCTAGTGTCATCCAGATAAAATACAAACACAACACAATAAAGGCCTCCGTAAGTCTATCATCCGAAGAAGAAAAGGGATAAGGAAGGAAACCAAATTACACATCAAAAACAACATCCACAGCTCTAAACGCTGTATTGCCAGGCCACACCTTAATCGGCACCTCGCACTCCACCGTCTCAAGCCGCACACCCGTCCATCCTTCTTCACCACCTGCAAAATCAACCCCCTTCCCTACTCCTCCAGCAAGGTCGGGCTTAATCCCATCATAGCCCCTCTCCTCTCCGACCCTGCTCTCACCATCACTCTCATCCCCATCATGATACTCCCTTTCATACCCACCAGCAGCGACACCACCTATCGTATTCCACACCGAGTCCACAAAGAACTGTGTCCAACTCTTTGTCTTCACTCTTTCGTCCGCTTTCTTGAGATGGTCTAGCCCAACTCTAGGTTTCTCCAGAGGTGCAAGTGCACTTGGGGCACGCCATGATGAGCCCCATTCACCTCTCGGTCCATTTCGTTCGAGGCTCTTGAAGTACACGCCTTCCGTTCCGCGATCAGAGGTTTCCGATGCGACGGCCACGAGAAGACATAATCGAACTTTCCACTCCAATCCACCGAGTGATGCTGAAGGAGAGGTCAAAGGTGACTCTGAGTAACCTTCAGAATCGGCAATCTTCACTTGGAATGCCGGGCTCGCATCAGACGGGATATCAAGGGCAAAAGTCGTGCGGAGGGTGTTGAGTGTGAACGACGCATAGTGTTCCGCATAAGCGCGCTTTAGGTGACGTGCACTTTGTGGTGGAGCAACGGAAGCTGGAAGCGTTTCGTGAGCTTCCAGGATTGCACAGAGCTATTGCCATTTAAGATTCTCCCATGAATGTGAAACCAGTTTCACACACACCTGCAGGACTCGTGCTCTACCCACCCTATCGTTCAACTCTACGATCCCCGACACTGTTTCACCGAGGCGATACGCGGACTTGGTGAACGTCAGCACCGCAACTTTTATTCCATCCTTATTCACGTCGTATGAGGCTAATACGCGTCATTAACGATTTCCATTCATCAAAATGAAAGAGATATGCGCCCACCTTTCTTTGGTAGTCGAGTGAGAATCTCCACTGCCTCTTGGCAACCGACCGTAGCTCGATCTTCCTCCTCTTCCTGCTCTCTGGCTTCATCCAGACTCATCCTTAATCCTGTATTCTCGTCCAGTGCAGGTAGCGACGTGGATGGTGATGACGGTTCTGCGCTCTCCTCTCGAAAAGGCTTTGAAGTGCCGAAGTCCTTTTCGTTGAGAACAGGAGGTAACGAAGCAAGGAGTCGCTTTGTGTATTGCTTCAAATCATCCAAGGACCCTTCCTCACTTGATTTTGCTGTAGTAGCTCATGATTACCAGCTGGAAATGCCAGATAAAGGAAAACATACGAGGATGTACTGCCTTCCTCCGTTTAGCTACCATCACACCCGTCTCTTCGATGACTTTCCCCTGTGTCTCCGGTATGTCCTTTTCCTTCCCCTTCCCAAGCCCCGAAAGCCGAGTGTGCAAGACGGGCCAGAGAATGTCATACGGTCCAGGTGAACGATCCACTGGACAACTATGATTAATTACAAAAATGCCGAAGAAAACGTTGAAATGGTTACCTGTGACGTGGTTATACACGCGGATGGGCACTCTCATCACTCGACTGATGCTATTCATCCCCGCCGTTCCAGAGTTTTTCGAACTCGGGATGGATGAAGCTGCTCTACACGTTCCCACAACAAGCTCGTATGAGAATCTCAGAGCTCGGCCTTTATACGTGGGGGGTAGTATGTCTGGGAGTTTGATAGTATATGTGTCTACAACACATGTCCACACTCTTTCAGTAAGAAGTCACACGAAATGAAGAGAAAAGAAACATACAGCTTCTGGATTCACCAGGTGGTAAGGCTAGATCTACGGCAAGCATACTAGGCTGAGCTTCGAATGTCGGTAATGGAAGCTCTGGGTCGACATCTTCCTCCAGCATACCACTACCCAGTGCAGGTTGATTCAACATCCCCAAGCCCGACCCGCCACCACCACCAGGTCCAGGTCCATTTGCTGGTTTAGGCCCCGAAGCCAAACCAGCATTCCCATTTGAGTGAGCGGGGGAAGTTGACGCAGCACGTTCGCTCATAGCCGAAGGTGTTGGTCCCGCAGGGGGAGATAACAACGACATCAAGCTCGCGGAGAAGCTCACGGATCGCCCATGACCGGGTTTTCTCCTGGGATAACCATGCCCCTGCATCTGTGAGTATTGCGACCCTCCTCCACTAAGCCTGGAGCCAACAGGAGAACCCCCATGAAGCGACCGCGAGATATCCATACTCCCACCGCCCACTATCGCCCGTTTCCGAACTAATGCCCTCCGAATCCGATTCATTCTGTAAGCCTGCATCTGCGTTGGTGTGCTTCCGCCTGCACCTTCTGGTATGACATGAACTGTGCCAACTAGCTGGGCGTAGGAATAGAGGATGACCTCAGCACTCGGTTGCGGAAATGTGGAAGAGAATGCTGTCCGCGGTTGGATCTGGCCCCGTGCAGTATTGAGTGGTTGGCCTAACCCTATTTGCACCTGTTGAGAGAATCGTCGGTTATGGTGAGATTTGGGTGCTGCCCCGGCTACTGACGCTACGGTTGAAGCAGCGATTGAAGGATAAGCTTGGACAGCATTTGAGCTTGAGGGATTGTTCGGAGGAAAGGCAGGTTGGGAGTATGACGGGGAAAGGGGGGAAGAGACGCGGGGTGTCGTTGGTGTTGCGAGTGGGGATGTCGAAGGACGCCCACGGAACGAGGATTCTGATATGCTTGAAAGGGAGAGCGATGTTGTGGGTGTGTAGGGTTGCGGTGGCATCGAGGTCGTAGGTGAGAGAACATTGAGAGAGAATTGGCCGTCGAGGATGGACTGTTTGCGGGCATGTGGGTGGTTAGAGGACAGAGCAAGAGTGTCGGTACGCGAGAGCGGTGAGGGTGTCTGGGGTGATGTGGGAGCTGGACCAAGATGTTCAGTATAACTTCAGCGGTCATTGAGAAAGAACTTACATTGTTTGAGATCCGGGAAAGACTGTCTATTGAAGGGTGCAGATGCCGGAGTCGCGGCAATTATTCCCTCGCCAACCTGTTCCTCCAACTCCTGGGACGAAATCGATACTGACAGGGATTTGGCCAGCAACTTCTTCCTCCTTTGCTCCAGCAACCCAGGCAGCTGTCCGTCCTGAATACCCTTCTTTACCATACCAACAAGCCCCTTTCGCCCAGGAATTGCCTCATCATCGAACCCAGCCAACTTTTGAGGAGAGGGCGAGACGACATTACGTGGAGTTCCCGGTGACGTCGGCGGGCGAGCAAGGGGGGCAGATGATATCGAATGCGCACCCCGCTTGTGTGTGCGCGTGTGAGGGTACGTTTCCGAAGGTTTTGAAGGTCCAGCTTCAGGTGTCCGTGTATTCGTGAAGGTGATTGTGACAGAGAACTGCTCCCCCGCAAAGAAGGATGATTGAGATGGAGTTATGACCACACGTATAGGGGATTCATGCTGCGTTTGCGTGGCGTTGATTCCTGGCATATGGAGGTGAATACAGTGAGTTCTTCACGTTTGGAAACGAAATTCCAACAGAAGTCTCCGCGGTATGTATAAAGCTCCACGTTTATGATTGATGGAGGGAATTATGGCTCCTCCTGGAGTCGGGTCGTTGCGGAATTGAGGTCTCGTCCAAGAAAAGTTCCTCCGGATGACAGACCGAGGTCTAGAACGGCGAGATGGAGAGACAACAAGAATAATATTCACAGTGTAGCAGGAGCCAGGGCCATAACCAACAAATCAACACTCCTGGGACCTGAACACCGCCAGCAGAACGCATTTGACAACGGCCTCAGGTGCAAACAATGATCTTGTTAACTTGATTCGCAACTCTGCGCTTTGCTGTATTCAGTACCCCCTCTTTCATGTCCAGTCACATCCTACAGAATGCCCATGACTTCGTTCTTAATAATCCTGTTTTCATTGACAACTCCGCATCCGTGAGCGAGACAACAGGTAGGTCTAAGTAGCGGATGCATCCCACACGAACACAGCGCTGAACGTTTGGACCCATGGACAGGACTAGATATTCTTCTAAAGGCCTCAATCCCAGAGGCTGCTCATGACTCGTCCGCTCGTCACCCTCCTCCTAGCTGCCATCCCGGAACCCGCAAAGACTATATCGGGGAAATCACCTTCTGGGGCCTGAACGCCGCCAACCGTAAAAGCCGCATTCTGTGGCTGCGCGGCCCGGCGGGTGTTGGGAAATCAGCGGTCGCGCAGTCCTGTGCAGAAGCTCTGGGTCCAAAATTAGGCGCAGCCTTCTTTTTCTCTCATCCTAATAGATGGGACGACCCCAATCGCCTTTTCACATCCATATCTTATCAACTCGCGACCAAATGTGAATCCTACAAAAACATCCTTGATGCCAAAGTACGCGGCGATCCTACCTTGGTTTCCAAAGCCATCCGTCAGCAATTTCAGGAATTGATAGTTGCCCCGTCGAGAGGCTTGGAAGTATGTCTTGACGAACTCGTCGTCATCATCGACGGTCTTGATGAATGTCCCGATACCGACCTCCAGTGCGATATTATAAACACTATTGCGACTTCCGTGCGAGATCATACCACACCACTCCTATGGGCTTTCTTCAGTCGACCCGAGCCGCATATCGTCGCGACCTTTACTTCTGACGAAATATCGCCTCTTTCTCTTCACATGGAGCTCCCTGTCTCACGGGAAGCCGACCAGGAAATACTGCGGTATCTGGCAGACAAATTAGAGGGAATACGAAGACGCCATGGCTTACCATATCCATGGCCGTCCGAACAGCACATATGGGATCTTGTCGACCTTTCTGACGGTCTATTTATCTACGCCACCACCCTGATACGCTTCATCGGCGCGCTGGATTCCTCTGGTCCCGACGACCAGCTCTTTGTTGTGCTCTCCTTCATGAAGGATAAAATGGGACACCCTAACTCCGGACATCCGCTTTCTGAATTGGATTCCTTCTATATGCTGGTCATGCAACGTGTTCCTCTCAATGTCCTTCTTACCCTACAACATATTCTACTCCTGACGATCTTCGAACGCCCAGGCTCTGATGCCACTGACATTGCTGATCTTCTCGGATTATCTGAGCCTCAGCTCCGCTATGCTTGTCACGCTCTCCATTCTGTACTCACCCTAAAACCACACAGCGACAATTCTGCACGGCTTGGAATTTGGTTCTATCATGCATCCTTCATGCAATTTCTACTCAGCCCAATGAGGTCTGGGAATTTCTGTATCATCCTCGAATGCGGTGTGATATTACGGGAACAGCTACTCCGGCGATTGAGCAGCATACACACAGGTACAACCGTTGTCATTTGAGTAACCGTGACTCACTCTAACCCTGAAACGTCGCCTCCTTAGCAAAATCACTCGACGTGGTTCTACCGCATAGTCCCAACCGTTCCCTCTGGATGTACCGGTTAACAGTAGCAATATTTCTGCGCCTCTGCGTCGCGCTCCCGCTCAATCAACGGATACTGGATGCTCTGGCTGATTTTAACTTTAAGATGATAATCGACCTAGGAGGATGTGGTTTCGGCCAAGTTCCCGGTTTCAACGGCGACGACCTCTTGCACAACGTATTTCATCCACCAATCTAATCATGTACGCCTCTAATGCTCAACACAGATCCCCACCAGCCTCAGACGCAAGGTCATTCGCCATGGCGATCGGTCGTCTATGGTCCGTCGCTTGCTACTCATTCCGGAAGCTCCCCCTATACCAGGTGGACCACTATACGTTCTGGGACGTGGGAGGAAGAAAATTCTTTATTGTCATAATAGCATCGATGGCCCCTATCTTTTGCATTACCCGCACTGGAACTTTAAGATGATCACCAAATTCCTGGGGATATCGAGGCAATAGATACCAGACCCCCCTTCGACGCCAGCCACAGGACACAAGCTCTTTACCACTGTTGTGTTGTCGTGCAAACTAGGTTACATCGTTTTCTATCACAGAAAATACGTAGCTAGCGTCCAGCACAACTCGCTCGTTTACCCAGATAAAATGACTCAGGTCCTACTTAATTAAATGAACGGTAGGGGAAGACTATTATTCCCGGGTTGCGTCTATCCGTGTGAGTATTCAATGTTCAATGTTCAATCCCAGCAGTGTCGACTCCGTCTCCAACAACCTTTACTTGACAGCGTTTTGTTACGGTTACTGGTCGTCGTGGTCAAAGATAAAAGACTGTTTGTACTTGTGAACGCGATGAGACGGATTGATGGAATTATGCAAGTAGAGAAACCCTTGCCAAGCAAGGGGATTCAATATTCAATAACGGTGGAATAACGGTGGTACTGCGTGGGTACAATTCAGAGCATTTGCTCTGGATCTCCAAGTAGCACTTATTGGGAGAAGTTTTTCAGCCATTCATCATCGGACTCTATCGGGTTCGCACTGAACTTCCATTGTTATCGCATTACTGATTGAAATTCCATGATGCCCGTCATAGATTTCTGCAAGGAAGCCCATGCCACGATAGATAGCTTCAATGCCGCCTTCGGCAATTGTTCGCGTTTGGATTCACGGTAATGTTTTCGAGTATAACATGCACAAATGCCGAAATGAACTTCGTCAAATTAAAGCAACAGGGTCCAGATTGTTTTGTCCCTGCACTGGTCGCCTTCGATCGTCCAACTTCATACATCGCTGAACGGAAACTGAGGAGAGGCTCGACGCGGCTGGCGTCTATCAAGGGACGATCTGCGGTGAGATAGTTGAAGAAAGCTTTAAAGCCGACCGCAACATGACTAACACAACTCGTAGGTATCCCAACTCAACCGACATCCCCCATCACTACTTCCAACATGAGTCAATCCGACGCGACTCTCTTCTTCGAAGGATCTTGTTTCTGTGGTTCAGCTTCATTCAAAGTCGAAGGAAAACCATTGCTCAGCGCATATTGTCACTGCACGCTCTGTCAACGTCTTAATGGTATGTCCACGTCCACATTGGGCTATCAAAGCCTACGATTCAAAGCACAATACGCAATGACTTGCGTGTATATGTCAGGGTGCGCGTTCCTTCATGGATTGCATTACCCTACGCAGTCTTTCGCTTGGACGCACCAAAATACCAGCGCAATCTTCCCAAATCCTATTCCAGGATCGTACTGGATAATTTGGAGATGCCGGGACTGCTTCACATTCATCGCGGCACATAATATCAGTGAGGACAAATGGACGGTTAGGAGTGCCCATTTCCGTCGTAATACCGAAGGCCAGATCGAGAATTGGCATCTCATCAAACCGACGGCGCATATCTTCTATGGAACAAGGATGTTGGACGTCCAAGACGACCTACCAAAGTGGGATGGTTATGAGTACAAATCCGCTCGCCTATGTGTGGACACCGAGAAAGAGCAGCGGGAGCCTCTCACTTGCCTATGTTAGGTACAGGTTATCTTGATGATATGTCATTCCCCATGCGATAGATGTTAGTTCACTAGTCCCAGACTGTCCGATCGAGTGCTGAATAGACTGAGGACAGGCCTCAGAGATGTAGCGGAGGTTGCTCGCCTCTCAATACTTTTCGAACGATGTATCAACGCTGGTGGTCCGTTCGTACTCCCACCTGCCTATTCGTTGCGTATGCAGCTTGCTTGAAGGTCCTTTTTAAATTCGCGAATGAGGGCTGCTTTTTCCCCTTGCAAGGGGGCGGCCAGTTGGGCACCAATACCGCATAGTCCGCGTGGAACGGAACCGGGAGTCGTTACTGAACGCCGCAAACTCCTTCGAATGAAATGTCCGTTGCGAAAAGCATAGTACGACAACGGACTTCGGAATCATTGTCTTGATGCGTTTTTGTTGAAAGAAAACCCCGGCGTCACCTGATAACTATCACCCAGCTGCGTGACAATCTGTGACAACGCGCTGCGCTGCGCATTGATAAGGAACACAATGTCGAAGTTCAAAATATGACGCGAATGAGAGATTTCGCCGTTATTCTTAAACTTGGCATACCATTGACTTCGCGATGACAAATCCAGCGCGAGAACCGTTCGATGTGTAGGCTCAGGTCAGGACCGTCAGGCACCCCGCTCTCATCGACATCTACAATGCCTGGGAAAGTAAAGTTCGCTTTAGAAGTCCGGCATGCCTTCATATGCTCCAGGCCATTCCAGGCCTCAGGTTTTGGAATATTGAACGGTCATCCATGGCCACAAGCAGATTTCTTTGCCATGTTCCTCTTGGCGATCCGCCCCTCGCAACATACCAACCCCACGAGGCGGCACAATAGGCTACGCTTGGTTAATAGGGTGCCCCGGCGCTCCGAAATGTCCTTCATCAGCACTCAAGGGATGAAGTATCCTTCAACACGACTGATCATGAACGGCACAACGGAATAGCCTCACAATGAGAACATCACTGTATAATATCCACCAACATTTAGACACGCAATACAAGGTAGGGAGAGCCGTAAAAGTAGGGCATAAATACATAAAATCAAGGTCCCGAGAAATCTTCAAGCCAATCGAAAAAACGAAGGAATAGAAGAAGAGAATGAATCATCATCACTGTTGATTAGAGGGGTTATTGTTGTCTCCGTCGCCCGACGCCTGGTTCATAACTGTAGGTCTGCGTTTTTCATCTCTATACTGTGTCGTTGCGCTGGGTCCAGGACCGATATAGCCGGGGGGAACGGTGGTCGACGGACCGGGCAAGCTACCTGAGTCCATCTGACTGAGGAGATCGGCTGCACCAGATAGGCTAGCCGAGTTCGTATGGGTCCAATAGCCTATGCTTGTGCCAGAAGAGTTGGACACCTGTGAGCCCATCGAACCCACGGAGGGACTTTTCTCGTGTGGGTGCCTTGGCAGAGCACTCTGAGGAGTGGTCACGATCGAAGTGGATCCATACGCCGAAACTTGATCAGGGGCTTGGGAAGAAAAGTCACCATGATGTTGAGATGCTTCGGAGTACGCCGGAGGGTTCATAGGGGATCGGGGTTGAACAGCAGCTGAAGATGAACCACCCGTGTTACCATGAGTTACGTTCTCAGCTCTCTTCCTATCATGACTGGTAGGCGTGTCTTGTGAGGACGACGGCCTATCTAGCGTGAAGGGAGAGACTGTTCCATGTGCCGTCATGTATACGTTGGGTGGAGTTTGCATGCCTTGAGGCGGAGGGGTAACAGGGTATCCCACTGATGTAAGTAGCGATTCATGGGTGAACGAGGCTCTACTGCTGTTGTGCGTATGGAATGTCGTTGGACTGTGGGGAATCCTGCTGACAGACCCCATAGAGGGCGAGGAGGTATGTGGCAGTGGAGTATAGCCAAAACCTGGTCCATAGGTCTTGGCCGAAATGTCGGAAGGACTGCGAACGTGCTGATCAAGGGTGGATTGTGCCATGGTAGTCTGTGACAGGACGTCCTTCTGGGCTTTTCGTTTGTTGCGACAGAAGAGGAAAAGAGCAATCGCCACGCCAATCGCAAGGGCTAAAACTCCCCCTACAACACCGCCCGCGATTGCACCAATGTTGCTGCCGGTTTTTGGTTTTGAAGTTGCGGTTGGACTCCTGGAACCAGACCAATCACCAGGATCTGTTCACAGATGTGCTAGATGAGAATCCTCAACGTGTACTCGCTTTTCATATTCACGTACGGGTGTTTGCCACATCACGAGCCTTAAGGAGGTCCCAACGTGCGTCCGGCCATGTAGTAGCTAAACAATTTTGTCAGCTTAATGCGAATATCTAGAGACCACTGGGCCTCTCACGATCAGTAGCAGCCCAGAGAGGGAAGGTCGTGTTATCCGGAATGGTGTAATTAGAAGGAAAAGGTCTGGATTTTCCGAATGAGCCTTGCGCGAGCAAATGGTGACTAAATACTTTACTCAGTCGTCGATGCATCGCCTCCACAATTTTCACGCCAACTAGCCCAGCTAGCTCATACCATGAGTATCTCGTAATCTTCGGAAGAAAGTTATGCATACCTCACTATCCCATTTTGTACGCCTTGGCAGCGAGCACAAGCACTATATAAGTTATACATTGCCCACGAGCTGAAGATGACATTCAGGCGTAATCTGACTGCATACACAGTAACACATACCAAGAGCAAGGACTGACGAATTGTTGCGATGGGGGGTCATACTTTTGCCCAGGAGGCAACGGTGTGATTTGAAATTCTTCGCATGGAGCGCTGAGATCCATATCATGTTCGTAGGTGGGAGCAGAAAGACTTACCAGTTGAACCACACGCTCCCTGCAAGTACGCAGCTGTTAAACAAGGGTTTTTGTGTTGTCTGTTGTCCATCCATGACCAGTCCTGTGATGCGTCGCATGATGGGGCACTGTAGGCTCTCGCTTCGAGTCGACCCCCGTTGACCATCGCAGCCACCGCCAAGACCACACCCATAACCCTTAACGAGCTCCACATCATCGTTGAAACCCTGCAACGCATCCTACGTTCTTCCTAGACTCGAAAATGTAGCTCCAATAGCCAAATCGTAGGGAGCGAGCAAACCAACAACGAAAGACCAAGACGAATTGTCGTGAGGCGGCGAGGGTCGAGGAAAGCGCTGAGGAAACAAGGGTTGCGGGAGTGGACGGTGGTGGTGAAACGTTAAAGGCGAGGGGCAGACGGTGGTAACTCGGCGCCTGCGCGGACGGGGCTGTGACAGTCTTGAGAGAGATGATAATGGTCAAGGACAAGAAGCAGGCAGGGGATATGGGGAGTCAAATCGGTGATGCAATGAAGTATATGGGGAATTTCTGACCCCGATAGACGCCCGCACTGGACCCCAGAAGGTCACATCATACGGCCCGTAGCCGTGTGGCATATCTATGGAGTTATTTGCCATGCTCACTTCTGCATGTGAGTTTTGTTACCCTCCTTGTCTTCTGACCAAAGCTCATTCATCTGCGAGAATAAAGCAGATCTGAACAACGAAGGCTCTTGGCTAGTCCTTAAATTTAGCATGGTGAATCACGAGACGAACCACAAACTGACACAGCTTATGACACAGACCCATGTGGTATGGTCTGCGCCGGTGATAAACCCATATGTACATCGTTCATCGCCGAAATGAATTAACGTTTGACCGCTTGAACGCAAGCCTCACGGCTGTGAAGGAGCACTAGCTCGGGCAAACCAGAGTGCAGGTGTTCTAGGGCAGTTGGATTGCTCCTCACAACCCTGTTGTCCGGCATCTAAATATAACCAGGAGTACAAATGCAGTCAAACTGTCTGCAAAATGCGGGATAGATGACTGATGATATGTGATAGAATACGATACCCCATGATCGTCTTCTTTTCCGACTAGTCCGGCCAATATCACCCTTGATCACCTATATAAAGTATTTTTGCCAAATGAGCCATCTGCTCTCAAGTTCTCGAGCGCCGTAAGCTTCACCGAATCGTGGCTTTCCGTCCACTGTGAGAGTTTTAATAACGACCTTCCCAAAGCGCTCGAACGGTCGAACGCTGTGACCGGCACCGCATGATTCGAAATGAAGGGGCAGAAAGTAAAATGGCCCCGAAATGAAAATGACGTCTACACGAAAACATCTGGAGGAAACATTGGCATAGAGTACCAGGACACATTGGAAGTATTTGTGTTACCTCCGACGACCGTCTGAACTACATCCATATCCCTCGGTCTCGCAAGGCCGAACCAATTTCTCGCGCGCATGAAAGGAAGCATCTAGCTGCTCCAAAATTCTAGCTCTTCCGTACTCGCCGTACCTTCGCCTGGAGCTTCTGTTCTAGTGCCCATTTAACTAAGAGCTACCGACGAGTTCTACGCCCACAGCTGCAGTATTGCCCTTGGCTATGCTTAAAAGTTTGAGCAGCGACCTCTCGAAACGTCCTCAACTCTTCCTGACACTTCCCATCGGAAAACACTTATCATTCTCAAATTTGGAAGGTGATCGCTCACATGTCGCACCCCTTGAGGCCTGAACACCATCTTGACTAATGTGGGCGGCCTCCTACAATGTTCGCCGTGTAAAATGCCTGTTTGCTACCAATCATAGCCAGATCCGATATCGCGCCATGGTAAGAGAGGCTTGGCCAGACGGGCATTTGGTGGGCACATGCGACCTTCAAGGAACCTATAATAAACATGACATCTGCTCCCCTGATGAGGACGCCTAAAATACTTGATTTAACGGCTAGAAACCATATGATTGACCCTTGCCAGCTTAGATTCAGATAATCCAATAATCAATGTTGTGAATCAGCGCCCCGCAGCAACACACCACTACCCACGATCAATTCTCAACGTCAAGCGTTTCTTAAGTAGATTTGCGGTCACTCGGACGTAGGTTCATCACAGCGAAGTTGATAGCAACATTACAGAATCAGCACTCTGAATTGCAGAAAACGTCAGAACCACGACATACCCAAAACAATTACGAATTCACTCACAATATAACCCCAAAAATACAATTCATTCACACAACACTCGTAAATCTAAACATCCATACCCATCTCGACCCACAACTTCTGCGCTGTTTCCCTCGCTGTTGGCCTCACACCAGCTTCCGCTCTCATCCGTTTGTTGGACATTGCACCCGAACCAGCAGTTTGATCTCCGTTCTGTGTCCCGTCAGCGTCATCCTGTTGCTGCTCCTCTTGCTTCCGTTTCATCGCCAAGAAGTGTAAATATGCCAGGCTGTGTTTCGCTGATGGCGCACGTGGGATGTTCAACGGCGGTCCAGAAAACCATAGCATTTCGTTCGTATCCGGATCCCGATCAAAGTGTTTAGCTGTCATGAGAAGACGCCTTAATTTAGCAAATGCGCCCGAAAGCTGAGGGAAGGAATGCTCACTAGTCTCCGGGGGCAGCTTCTCAATCTGTATGTTGCTTCCAAGCGCGGCACCTCCCGCAGCTGTATAAACTGATCTGTCAGGTCCCGGTGGCCGATACGGCTGAGTGACATGTTGTTGCTGGTGTTGCTGGTGTGATTGTACCTGCTGATGGTGCTGTGGCTGAGGCGTTGGCGCAACGGATCCTGATGCAGCTGTTTGTGTCGTCGATGGCCCAACATACTGTCCTTTACTGGGCCCCGTGTCCCCACTCGAACCTTTCTTCATCATTTTCTTCTTCTCCACATCTGCCTCACTCGCATCTTCGGGTACGTAGGGCACAATTCCCCCAGGTCCCTTCACCTTATTCCCTTTCACCAAGAACGGGCTAGGATAACGGATCGGATACACCATTCGTTCGAATGGATAGATCGGCATAAACTCAGTGCTCTTGCGTACTTCCTCGGGGATGCACGAGTTCCAGTTCTTGATTTTGACGAACACACGATCACGGTCGTTGTATCGCGAATCACAGACGTAGAGTGGGAACCCGAGGTACCAGTAAGGAGGTCGGGGTCGCCCGCGGATATGGCGGGCTGTGAACTGACATGCAATTTTTTCGATGATGTCCTCAACTGGGTGATCAGCGAAATGACCTATGATAGCGATAAAAATCGTTTATAAGTCGAGGCTGTGCAAAGGCCGTATTTTGACGGGAATCAATGAGCGCTCACTTGTTTTGAACACTTCTCCTTCCCAGAACTTTCTCTCGGCGGGGTGAAATGTCTGCGGCAATGTAAATATGGAACAACATTTTAATGGCATTTGAACGTACCTGTTCTGGTCTGTAGTACCATGATACAGTTATCCCGGGTTGGCCTGCCTTCGCGCTGTGATTTGCGTGGCATTAGAGATGCACATCACAGTACGCAACGAACAACTCACGGGTCTTCTGAGATCCAACACCGGAAAACTTGAGCTATAATGGGACGACTGGGGTCATCAGGATTACTCAAATGTACCCAATCGGCCAATTTCAGAGTCCATCCTTTGTA
The DNA here is from genome assembly GCA_018524725.1 of Podaxis mareebaensis. NCBI lineage: Eukaryota > Fungi > Basidiomycota > Agaricomycetes > Agaricales > Agaricaceae > Podaxis > Podaxis mareebaensis. Next base: position 171,137 of record JAEUWP010000503.1, read on the forward strand.
ATGCACCTCATCGACAAATTTGCGATCCCGTGTCAAGACGCGGTGTGTCGTTACGCCGGCTACGCCATCTGTGTCACCTCCGTGTACCGGTTTTGTCGTACCCGGTCCAGCGCGTAGGGCTGCAAAATTGGTCGTTGAAACATAAGGAGGTCCAGCCGGAGGGTTTGGCGACGTAAGTGCTTGGTATAGACGTTGCAGGAGGAGGATGTTTCCGTAGGCCTCGCTACAGGGTTCATAATATCGCCGGGCCTTTTCAAACAACCGAGCGATCTCTTTGTCAAAGTCTTTTGCACTTTCGTACTTCTTCCCACGTGCTCGTGACTATATACGTGAAAAGTAACATGAGTGCAGTTGGGATCATATGCTGGCTCGAAGGACGGCATACCTCGATGAGCTTGAGGGAGAGAGGTGTTGTATATGATAGATGAGGTATCGTAGACTCCTCGGGGAGTGCCTCCAGACACGAAGACGGCTTGTTACCGCTGTCCATGTTATCAGCGCCTCCAGGAATACATCGGAGAAAATGACATACACGACGTCTTTGTAATTCTTGATCGCCTGCACAAGTTCTACCAGTCTATCCTGTTGTTTCAAGTTTCAACGAGGCGGCACATACGAGCAAAAATACACGCACCGGTGACGCCTCCTCCATCCACCCCTGCTCGCCGAACCCTGGCCACCTGGGCAAACCCTTCTCCAACTGTTTCACAATCTCCTCGCTTTCCGGATCGCGCTCAGCTACCATATCATCTCCAGCTCCATCATCCGCCGACATAATGTCCACCTCCACATCCGGCGTCGGTTGTCTCTGCACAGATTTCGGTCGTATAGGTACAGGCTTTGCATAAGTCGTCGTATTCGACGCCTGTGTCGAATTCACCATTTTGCTAGAGGTGGGAGCAGGTGTGCTGGTGGAATGAGGCTGAGAGCTTGTTTGTTGTGGTTGTGCGGGTTTAGCGGGTGCAGGTTTAGGTTGATCGACAACGCCATGGACCTTTTGTGCCGACGATGGCGGTGGAGATGTGCGCGGAGTGGGAAGCACACCTTTCTTCCTCCACTCGCTCTCCAACGCGCTCTATATCATGAAACCGAGGAAAATCCACGTTGAACCAGGGTCTGACAGCAGCCATCAAGCCACACGAACCTTGAGGGTCTCTGCATCTAGCGCTATCTGACTTTTTGGTTCATTGTAAAATAATGCATTCCAGAAGACGAGAGACATGTCTGTGTATACGTCCGAGGCATCTTTATACCGTCCCTTCTCGAGCCCAGCCTTGATGTTGTTGATACAGCGTGGTTCTGGAATGACCTAAGTGTGTTGAGCGCGCATGAGTGTAGCTAACCGAGCAGTCTTACCTCGTAATATTGAGGCCATTCTTCCCGATCAACTAGGTCCATAAACATTCCGCACAGTGCACGCTTTCCCCGGGGCGCGTGCATACCCAACAATGTGTTCAGGACTTCCTCGATAGCCGTCTTTTGCACTGCGGATATTGGCATTCTCCAAGGTTTCTCCGGTACGAAGATTAGAGGGGAGGTCAATGAGAGGTCGCGATGTGCGCGATATTTGTTGTTGTTTTCGTATGCATCGCTCTCCGTGATTCTGCCACAATATGTAATGCATTCTGTCTTGTATAAATCCAAGAATACAAGAAAATTTGTGTTGGTACAATCTGTGCTACTTCTCGGTGCTCTCATTTACAAGTACTTCTCGCGGCGGTAAGTAGACGAAATTTTTGTACAAATGCCAAGGATGTCGTGGATAGGAGACTGATTTACCAAAACAAGGCCGGAAAAAAAAGCAAGAACGAATCGTCAGACGCCTAGAGCAAGCAAAAAGATGTAGGACTCTCGGACTCATGGACACGAGCGGGGTCTTCATGGTAGCATTTGATCCAAACGTAGTCATGAAGTCGTTCCCATCCCATAACCGCAAACCTCTTCCCTCAACAGACCAAAACTCGTCCAAGGACAATTCCTCCACTTCCGCCAAAGTTGGTATTCCGAACATCCTTCCCTCCCAATCCCAAACCATGCCCCAACCCAGGTCCAGGAAGCACCCCCTTCCACTCGAGCGGATGGTAGGGCCTCGTCGAGACGTTCTCATCCCAAGAATCCCTCTCCTCCTTGGGCAAGTTCCGGCGCACCGGCGGCAAAGGTACAGGGGTCGAAAGGTGAGTCTCCTCACATGCCAAATTAAACGCTCTTAATGACCATGGGATCCATACCGAAGGCGATGGTGCGCGTCTACGGCGTTTCTGCCCAGGGGTTTTCTGGCCAGCGCCTTCAACGTCTCCATTATGGTTTGGTGATTGACTGGAAGACAAAGATGAGGGACTCGAAGTCGATCCTGTCGATGGCAATGTACGACCGCGCTTCGGGCCCCCTGCTTTTCCGTTGGGTGCGCTTTGGTCAGTGGGCATATCAGGTAGAACGCCTTTGGCTGAGGGGGGGATGGAAGAGGATACGGCAGAAGATGTTGTAGCATTCACAGGCTTTAAGATACACCTTCGGACGTGCCGATTCAGGTTCGACGCCACGCCGAATCGTCGGCCACAAGTTTCGCAGACGAAAGCTGAAAAGGGAGGATTCCAGTGCCTTCTATTCACTGATAACGGTAATCAAACTCACCCTTTTCCCCAGTGTGCACAAGAAGGTGCTACGGGATTAATAAACGAAGCGTAAGTGTCTTTTCTCCCGGCAATACTTAGTCGAAATCATGTGTTCACCTTTCTCAGTGTACTTGGGCGGTCAAATCTACAATAACGATTAGTTCATAACAACCCGACCACCATTCAACCCCAACTGACCGTTTATGACACATCGTGCAAGCATGCTTTTTCTCCCGTAATATTATGTCAGGGACGGGAATCATAGTCATTGCATTCGCTACACTCGGTGGCATCTGTATCACAAGCGGCGGCCGTTGCGCGGTCAAACCAGTGCCATCAATTGCAACAGGTGGTGGTGTCTGTTCTCTTCCTCGGCCATTCGGATTCAACAAAACAGCCATAGCAGCAGGTGTAGGTAATCGAGCGGTGGGCGAACGGACAGGATGGGTATGGGATTGCTCCACCGTATCCGCGCTTTTAATCGTCGACGCCAAGTCGAAGAACGCAGGATCCCGTGGTAACGCACTCGACTCGCTGGTAATATCAGGAATCTGAGGAAGCGTAGGTGCATGCGGATGTTGCTGTGCGAGTGCGTGCGGATGCGGACGCGATAGAGGAGCCATGGTTACCTGCTCTATGGAACGGCCTTCCCATTGCCATCCCTGGCTTTGCTCGTAGCGGCCTGGCATTTCCTCGGAATAGCGGGACCTACCCGGTACGGATAATGATCGGTCGCAGACCCCAACAAAATTGGATTCGTTAAAGGCAAGGTCGGTGGTGTCAAAGGCAATGTTCATCGTTGCAGTGGTCCTATAGGTAGCTGAAGATAGCCCACCATCAACGGCAACATTACTAGCACTGGATGGAAATCCGCCGTCGTTCATGTGTTGATAATCTTCATGTGGGTGCGCAAACGATGATCCTCTCGAGAAGCTGCCAGCAAGATTGTCTCCGCCTGTCGCGAAACACTGGCCATGTGTTGTGGAGTATGGGTTTGAGACAGCGTGGTAGTAGTCTATGGGTGATGGACAGGCCGGGGAGGAGATAATGTATTGGGCCTGCATGGGAAGAGCGGAATCAGCGAATGGACCTGCTGCAAAGATGTTATATATTTTCCGATCCCTTAATATGTCCTCTGTTCACGAACGAGGTGAGAATTCTCATCGAAGGCTAGGCATCTGTCCACACCTTTCTCGATACCTTCGCGGTCGATTTACGTGCTCGTGGGCTCGCGGAGCTGAAATCAAACTTAGCACGCCCAAATCTTCCATTAAGCCCGATGAGATCAACGAAGGAGGGGGTAGCGAGGGAAAAAAGGGTTCGATCATTGGATTCAGATTCAGTATGGTGCACTTATCTTGGAAGCTGATCTCTCAAACCTTCCAACTACATGCGATGATTTCGTGGCCAGCCACTCGAGCTGGCTGAATCCGAGAGCCAAACCACCTGAATACGCCAAGACGGTCTAGTAAAAGAAGCAGACTTCGCCCACAAGAACCCACCCAGCCGTGCCCTGATGCTAGGTCTATTCTGAGCTGAGATCAGCCAACGTCCTCATGTCCTAACGCATGTTGATGAATCCCCTGTTTCCAAAATGGGGGCGTCATCGATAAGTAAAATGTCGGTATCTTTGCAATCTCCCACCCTTGCGCGCAGCACACCCGACCATCTGGCACCAAGCAAGCATTAGCCGAAGCCTTTTATTTCACTCTCCGATACTGAAGCCGCCTTGCTGGAACCCCCGACCCACTCTTGCAGGGAGGGAGACACAATGTGTGTACACTTCCCTGCCTATCAGCATCGACGCGTCTCGAACCTGGGTAACGAAAGCTCGTGTTTCATTGTCAAGGACAACCAAATGGAGCCCGTCCCAACTAATACAGTCCCCCTGACCTTCCTTTACCTCACCGTCATTTTGTACAGAAATTCTCACATACAACTTTATCAAACGTCTGTGACGTCTTCTTTAGGCTTACTTCTGCAAAAATTCCCTTCACTACGGCATATTGCTCGTAATCTAGAGACCGTGTTGGCATCATCCCTGATACAAAGAAAAGTTGAACGTCATGCAAAACATCTGTCCTGACAAACAGCCGGGTTGTGTTTCACCCTTGGTCCATCCTAGAGCGTATCGTGTTCATAGACACAACGCCACTTACTCACAGAGCGTCTAGATACGAAGAGTGGTATTTCAACCCTGATTCTGCCATTTGGCGATCCTAACCTATCCTTAAATGGTACCCAACTGATCTGCTCAAAAACAAAAAAGACCTCATGTAAAGCCACGATTCCGCTTGCAACACAGCCGAGATGGCGTCCTTCATCGCTTCATTAATTTCAGATTTGCATTTTTACAAAACTAGAAACCGAAATTTCTAGTGCAATGGGCTTACGCAGACCCGAAGAAAGCACAAGTCCCTATGGGTCGGTTGGTCAGGTGTTCTGCCACTAGAGCTGAGGACGACTTGTATGATTCGGGCGGAATGAACGACGGAAAGCCGAGTCGACGCTCGTTATCCAGTGCACTGGTCTTTATTTTACTTCCTCGTATACCTTTACCTCTTCGTTGTTCTTCGACGCTGTGCAAAGTATGCCTCGAGGGTGATGTGTTGAACCTCAAGGGCGTGATGTATCTTGTTGCAGAGTCGAGAGAACCAATAGCGTATTCATTGGAATGGCCAGCCCGTTCCAATTCATTCAACGGGAATGGAAGTTTCCAAGGCCAAAACTCAAAAAACATGCCGTTTTCATGTCTCAAGAAAGAATCTTCATTCCGCTAGACGCCGACTATGCATTATTTGTCATAAGAACCGTCATGTACACAACGATACAGTCGTCGGACCAAGTATCTACAGCGTGACAACTCTACAACTGCAACGTGGGCTCGCAGATCATTCCCTCCTTCACCACATATACTCTGTGCCATCCATACATCGGGGCTTACACGCGCCGCCAGCCACCACATGGGATGATTCAAAAATACCACCCTCCAGATAGACTATACAAAATCACGAAAGAAGTAAAAACTCGAGAAACCAGCGAAGAAATCGAACAACCTTCTAGCATTGAGACTAACCCTTTACCTCATTTAAACCTGCCAAACAGCTTCGTCCCCGCAGCTTCCAACTGTTCCCTGGTTTTCTTTCCCGCAACTTTATCAACAGCCGATAACGCAAATCCAATCGCTTGCTGACCCGTTGTCGAGGCGACAGGGAAGTTCGGGCCTGAAGAGCTTGGTCGTGTGCTGGTGTTTGGTCCTATACGAAGAAAAAAAAATAGGTTCAGCTGTGCGAGGGTAACGGGCGGAAACTCACGTGGAGGAATAGCAGGTGGCGTACCACCTGGCCCGGCCATCCAGGGCCCTGGTGTACCAGCCGGAGGAAATGCCGGTCCACCTTGCTGACCATAAGGTGTCCCAGGTTGTCCATGTGGATGCTGCGGTGGGTATCCACCGTATCCACCCTGTGGCCCACTAGGGAACATCGGTCCACCCATAGAGCCCGGGCCATGCCCGTACTCTCCAGATCCGTGGGGAAATTGCATCCCAGGCGGCCCATTGGTGCTGGGTGGTTGTGGTGAGGGCGTGTTATGTGGTGGGTGAGGGTGAGCGGGACCAGAATGAGGAAGCGGCGCTTGATAATAGCCTGCTGGGCCGCCCGAGGATAGATCTGTGGTAGTAGACGGATATGATATCTGTCCCACAGACGGACTCTGCGGCGAAGAGTTGTGATGTGTCGGATAGGAAGGGAAGGTCTGTTGTTGGCCTGGATAAGTCGATGTCTGTTGTCCAGGATATGTAGAAGTCTGCTGTCCTGGGTAAGTCGACGTCTGCTGACCTGGATACGTCGACACACCATGTCCTCCAGCGGCGGGACTCGTAGGAGGGTACGGTGATGTAGGCCTTTGCCCCGGATAACTTGAACCCAAAGGACTAGGATACGGGCTCAATCCAGGACCACTGAGTCCGCCAGGTCCCATTGGGAAGCTGGGTCCCGCACCCGGGCCTGCCCCAGGAACACCGGGAAAACTAGGTCCAGGGCTTGCACCCGTATGAAGGGAGGGTACGGATGGTCCATTGTAGGACTTTCCACCTGCACCTATAGTACTTGCACCTCCGCAGATGGTAGCACTTGGCTTTAGATGCGCGCCACCTCCACCCGAAGGTGCAGAGTGGTGGCCAGCGCTATACGTGTGTGGTCTACTCAGATTCGCACCCCCTGCACCACCAGAGGGGTTGTACACGGGATACGGTGTATTCTGTGGACTCGAGTTATTGATTTTCCATTCTGGCGGGGGCCATTGACTTTGAGACCACGGTCCTGGTGTATTGGGTTCCTGGGGTCGCGGTGGTTGCTGTTGGTGTTGCGGAAGTGCAGAGCTATACCCATGTGGAGACTGAGAGGTAGAAGGGTGTGTAGCCATATTGGGTTGTGGGTAAGGTCTTCCAGGTCCAGCAGATGAATTCGGCCTCGAACCAGGATTTGAGTTCGCCTTTCCGTACCCGTTGTATCCACCTTGACTAGAGCCAGATGCAGCAGGATGTGCGGGATGCAGGGGTGGTGGCGAGAATGACGTGCCAAATGCGCCAGGGCTGGCTGGTTGACTCGATCCCGGCTGTGAGAGGCTTGCACGTCCGAGATCGTTTGCGAGCGACGCAACGGGATCTGGTGGGCCATATCCGGTACCATGGGGTTGTTGTGCTGGGTATGTAGATGTATTGATGCCTGGAGGAGCGGAAGCATGTGAAGAGGGGACGGAAGGAACAGCACCAGCGGCAGGGTTAACAGCGACTGACGTGGGTGTTGGCGCGGATACACTGGAGTGGGCGGGAACAGCACTAGGTGAAGCAGCTGTAGTAGTACTCGCGTTCGCGGCGGCCGGTACAGTAGCAGGCACCTCTTCTGCCTCTAAAGAATACGGAGGCGGTGGTGCCTCTTCCTTCTCCTCGCTCTGAGCAGCTAGCCACTCCTCATACGACTGCCCTTCACCAGCTCCGCCGCCCGGTTTACCACCGCTCGCTTCAGGACCACCAGCAGCCAAAGAGCCAGAAGGCCCACTACTACTAACACCAGCGGAACTAGGCCCGGGAGCAACGGCCTGAACTGGTACCTCTTCGTACTTGGGTCGGTTGGACCAGTAATCCTGGAGTTCCTTCGATGGGAAGGTTTCAAAGAGCCTTCGTTCATTGCGGAGCACTTCTGCCGCGAAGCCGCAGATCCGCATATACCTAGTTAATAATTAACAATTGTTATGTGAGTAACGTGTAAATTGATGTGCAGGGTGGTGTTAACCCTCTTACCAATCTGATGGTAAATCGTAGCCATCTTCGTCCAAGGCCATAAATTTGAACTTCTCTGATTCCGGCAGTAGTCGTTTGTGCGGGACGACGGGCATGAATGCAGTCCCTTCGTCGTATCTTTTGCCACATCGAAATTAGACCCTTGACACTGGCGAAATGATCGGTAAAGTATACTTACTCATCCCACATCGCACCGTACATCGTTCGGACGCCAAATTTACGTGCGTTGTAGACTTGCTTCCACAAAAAACGTCCACCATTCCTCTTGATGTTGTTCCAGCCCCATTTTCCTTCGGACAGATTATACCCCTGCTACCCCGTTAGTTTGTGATCCAAGCACACCCAAAGTACCCTCAACGCACCGATCCACCAGGAAAAACCACAGGAATATAATCGATCTTCTTATGCCCCTCTTCTGCGCGTCTTTTGATGAGCTCTGAGTCACCCTTCATCTTCGTCTCCGCAAAATTATCCGCTTCGTGCTCAGATGAGTATCTACCAATCGTCCACGGGGAGATAGCGTCAAACTCGTTCAACCACACATCCACCATCTCGGGGTTCCGATCAGCATCACCCTCGGATGTCCTCCAATACGCGGGGACACCTGCCATGATGTACACTCCTCCTGGTGTGACACTCCGGAAATACGCCACAATAGCCCGAACCAGCGCTGGAGTGTGGCCAGCTCCGTCAAATCCGAAACCTAGGCACCCATGCACGCGAGAGAAAGCGGAAGAAGCGACGATCAGACAGAGATCTCCGCAAGTCGAAGAAGACCTCACTTACCCCATAATGCAACTACGGGTTTTTCCTTTTCTTTGAGGTAATTAGGACTGTCCAATACGCCCTTTTCGCGCACGAGGTGCACCCAATCGCGCTCGAGTACTCTCACAATGCGATCGGCTGGGACACCGGATACATCATACCTATACAATGTGGTGATCGGAATGTGAACAAGGTGGAAGTATCAAAGGAGGGACTTACATGATTGCAAATACCCGGCCTTCTTTCTCTGCAGCCTCTCGGACACGATCGCCAACCTCGTCGCGTATCTTCCGAATTCCCTCATTTCCTGCCTCGAGATCGGTCTGACCCGCGAAACGTTGCAAGAAAGCCCCATCTACGCCGTGTTCCGCCATCCAGTGGAAATGTCTACAGCAGTTGGTCAATAGAATGTTCTAGAGAATGCTACTGCCCTGTAGGTGGGACTCACCTCTGCACAGTCTTGCTATTTCTTGAGGAAAAAAGGAAGACTTGTTCGCCTGTTTTCGTTTTCAAGCCTGGTGCGGGGTAGAGTTCAGAAGGAGAGTACGAGGATACGTCGGGCCATAGGTCAGTATTGGGCCGCCCTCCGTCAGGGATCGGATATGTGAACCAATGTAGCCAGCCGTGGTGACCTAAAGCTGGATATGAGCCAAAATCGCTGTAATCAGGTCGATGGAGTGCTCACCTGGACCCACTGGCTCTCCATCGCCAGCACATGTAAACCTACGCAGTCAATTCTGGGCGCCAACTCGGTGCTGTGAGCACACCACGCACCACCCTTGATAGCCAACCAAAAACTTGTCCTGGATGGTTGAAGGATCAGCACTATATACCACGTAGGGCGCATAAGTACATTTGTTTCAGCTAGCGACACACTGGCTCACCGCTTTATCCTGCGCTCTAATGTTGAACTTGAGCTAGCCATGATGGTGGTAGCGAAGAAAGATGTTGAAGATGTTAAGCGGCGTCTATCCGCAAACAACCAGAATTTAGCAGTGCCAGATCACTGTCAGTCGCCGTCTGTCAGGCATCTGCTGCCCTGTCAGTGCCACGATCATCATGGATTCCCTTGCCGCCGACCTCGCTGTCAACCTTGTCACACGTCTCAACGAGTACCAAATCCACGATCATTACGCGTGTTTATGGCTGACAGGCGCCTAGGACACCCCCTAACAAACGTCTACTCGTCGGTATTGCAGGCATCCCAGCTTCTGGCAAATCAACACTTGCACTTTCTCTCGTTACCAAGCTAACAGAGTCTCTCGCGGGCGCGACCGCAACGCATGCCGCGATCCTCGTGGGACTCGATGGCTGGCATTACACCCGCGCGGAGCTCGATGCCATGCCGGATCCCAAACTCGCGCATGACAGGCGGGGTGCGCACTGGACGTTCAATGGTGCTTCCTATGTCAACTTCGTCCGTTCTCTCCGTGAAGATATCACAGCTACGACCCCAGTGATCACTGCACCTTCGTTCGACCACGCTCTCAAGGACCCTGCACCTGATGCTGTCGCCATTCACCCTCACCACCGTATCGTTATTATTGAAGGACTCTACACATTCCTTTCCACTGATCCTTGGGTTGAGGCTGGAAAACTCTTGGATGAGCGGTGGTTCATCCAGGTGGATATGTCCAAGGCGCAAAACCGCCTTGTCAAGCGACACGTTATCACTGGGGTTGCAAAGGACATGGAGGAAGCACTCTGGAGGGCGCGGGAGAATGATGGGCCAAGTAAGTTGATTCGACGCTGCTAATATGGATATCCTTTGACTCTCCGTTCTAGACGGCAAATTTATCATCGACAATATGTTGGAACCCACAAGAGTCATAACGAGCATTGACGACCCTTCGTTAACACCCCCATGAGCTTGTTACTAGCTACTTCTTGAAACGCCAACGACCATACATGCATTTGCGAGCTGGTGCTCCTCTGTCAAGCGGCAATCATCGAGAAACCAAGAAATAGTTCTTTGTACCTCCCCGTGCACAAGTCAACTCGTAAACATTCTCTACACCCGACACACCACCTTGCCTGACATTCCTCTCACCTTTCTTTGTATTCTATGTCCGTGAATGCAATAGTGAACAACGTCATAATCGGAGGAAATGAAACGCGCCCTTCCTTCCCCACCCCTATCTCTGCCTCCTCTTGCGTGATTTCTAGGCACCTCTTATTTACAACGAAAGTATCAAAAACCCTTGACGCGCGGAAAACTAGGAGCATAATTTAGTCAAACTCAAAACCCGCAAGTTCAAATTCCAGAAGCGTTTAATACGAAGGTTTCAATCGTTCTTGAATGACTAGCCTACACCCAATCTCCTGATCAAACTCATGTTCCGGACTGGCAACCTATCGCCAGTCACTAGTCAGCCTTGTATCATATCTAAGTGCGTTCTTCCCCCCCCCCGGTTCACCTATTTACCCATAACCAGGGTACCGATCCGTCCAGCTGTATCCGGAAACCCGGTACGATGGACAAAGCACTGGGTCTGAAGATGCCGCAACGCACTACCCACCTCAAGGTCCTCCTCGTGTTCACCAACTTCCCAGCGCTTATATCACCTTCCCGCGAAACGTTCCCTTCTCAGTCCACACGCAGTCACTTACGTCCGAGAGAGGGGTGCACGAGCTTACGATCATCTCCTTCCCTTTTTGCACCTCTTGGGTCCAGCTCGGATCGGACGTCCCTTCTAACCTCTCCTGATCATAGACACCGATCCCGTAACTGTGACAGGCCAGGCTCACTCTCCACCTTCACGCAGCTACTCTACTCCAAGTTATCGGGATTGATACACGACACGACCCTCTCGAAGCCGTCCATGTTCTTTTCTCCACCCTCCCTTCACCTTCGCCCTTCGTCTTCCTTTGTTAACCTGCCAAATCTCAGGCCTTGGGTTCGAAACTCCGCCAACGGCCTCATTCTTTCCCCATTCATCTCTTATCAAACAAGGGCAACCTTCGCGAGATTCCAGCCGCTACCAAGTAGGCTAGCGCTAGCCAAGCTGACTGGAGTTGTACGGCATTTCGTGCTGATCGTACCGACGCAAGAGCCTTCCTATATGCTTCTCTCGTGGGCTTCTTTCAATCGTCTCCCCGGATCTCGCTGTATTGTGGATGGGGTAGATGAGTAGGCTGCCTGGCTTCTCCGCACGTTGTGGCCTGGAGGCTTCTACAACAGGTTTTGCATTGCGTCCTTGCGATGATTGGATCCTATATGACTGAAAGGCCATAGCACTCTTTGTGCTTTCCAACGGCGTGACTGCCATGGCCCTGCTGCGAAATATGTTGAATCTATAGAAACGTAACTTGGAGTCCCAGTAGAGTGGACTGACGTCGGACCTGGACGGCGTACGGTTCACTTATGTATATTTTAGAGTGCAATGAAAATGGATTAGAAAGGGATTTGGGAGTGAAAGTGACGAACGCGCGACAAGCGGAAGCGTCACGGTGTGTTCCCCGAGTGCGTTTCTGAATTTTGAGTCGTCATATCAGACAAAACCTTAGAAGGCCACGTAAATGCGCGGGTTAATCGAAGCTTTGCCCCCAAAATACCGCCAGACCAACTCATCGGAGGTCCAACATCCACAAGGGCAACATGTATCTTCTCATCCCACTCCTTCCGTCCCTCAGCCTGGCCAGATGCCAGCGTACTCCCAGCGGCAGCAGTTGATGACGAACTTGCAACATTCATAAATGCCCTCGCAACGTGCGCACAAAACTTGACAGCGATGCCCAATGAAATCGCTAGATTTATCAAACTAGTCGCATTCAAACTGACCCCCCACAATGGCATAACGCCCATCATGCTCACCACCGCCATTGCAACGACCCCAGTGACGATCGTCGCAGTGCGCCAGGATCCGAGGAGCAGCGCGGTGACGACGAGTACAGAGGCAAGCCCGAGCCTGAGGACCTCCTGTGTGATCTCGACGATGTGTGCGTATTGGTCGAAGAAAACGTAGAAGAGGGAGTAGGGGAAGACTTCAGCGCCGGTTTCTTGAGTGATCTCGTCTGCGATTCGGTATGCGGCTGCGAACGCGTTAATGTAATTGTCTTGTGACTTGAGTGGTTTGTGAAATGTGCGGAAGTGAGATTGCTTCAACCTGGGGCGAGTCTTGGGTGAATGAGAGGGCGTCGCCGAATGCGGTTTTGCCTGCAAGGGAACATTCGGTCGTTGTTGGCGAAGCGAGCCATTGTTTGAGATATCTCATGAGCTCCTCAGGTTGAGGGAGCCTATCCATTGTGATGTTCCACGCAGGTTCGTGGTCTTCATAGCAGGGTTTGCACAGGCGAGATGGAGTGCGGCCAGTGCAAACAAAAATATGGAAGGGTTATTCTTGCGGACACGACAACATTCATCATTGACGGGATTGAGCCAACCGAGGAAGTTGTGGATCCAAGAAGCGGTGGGTTGGTTGATGAGCAAGGTTGACGGTCTCTTAACATTCAGCTTCCAGTCGGTTTGTGAGGGGGAAGTCTTGACAAGTTGCGAACCGACCACAGAGCGCTTGTTGGTCTGCTCGATGTATAACATCAAGATCCTTAGCAGCGAAATAAACGGGAGATCCGACGTCAAGGTATGCTTCGACAGAACCGAAGTACGAGACAAGGTAAGAATCCAAGGGCAAAGCCAGACGCTGGTCTGTAGAATCAGTCAACTACGGATCTGCCAGCGGAATCTCGGGCGACTTACCCAGTCCGAGCTGCAGATGTTGGATGGAGATTACAGGTGCGACAGTTGCCCCAAGGAATATAATCATGACACCGGCTTTGGTAGCGGGCTTTAAGAGGAAAGACGTATAGTAACGACGGATGAACCACGCCATCTGACCAAGGCTGCTCAAGCCAGCAGATGTCTCTGGTAGTGCAATTCGAGACGAGAGGTGAATGCAAGGGAAGCAGTCAACACGACTGCTCTGAAACGAAGTCAGTCAAACGAGTGAGGATGCCTGGGAACCGAATTGACCTCGACGCGTTTTAGATCCAAAAGCAAGGCACTGACAAATACGGTCACTTGCAGTGTCGCATTGATCAACACGCTTCCGGCAGCATACAACGCAAAGTTGCGCACAGCAGGCATGGGGACCAAACTTCCCAGAGCAAAGGCCACGGTCTCCGCGATGGTGCTAAACAAGATGGAAGGTCCCATCCTCGCCAATGCACGTGCCACCCCCTGCTCTGCGCTCAGATACAACGGGAGTGAAGTACAACACATGTCTACATGTGTTGGCTCAAATGGTGAGCGGTGAGAGTTAGTGGGAGATAATGGGCTCGGGTAGTTCCTTGTGCGGTTGGTGCTGCATTAGATGCATGAAGTGCGTTCTGACGGTCAAGCTCATGGACAAGGGAGGGACTCTGGCGATAACGAGTGACTCTGATGCCCAATAAAAAGAAAAACCCAACAGCAGTCGAGGTATGTAGATAGAAGGACCAAGCAGATGGTGAAAAGTCCAAGCATCGCCTTTGAGTTGGCAAAAGAGCCGAGGAGACCGGGGGAAATGGTGTGAATATTACGGGAGTCCGATTGAAAGATCAGATGATACATTAGACCGCTCGAAGAGTTTTGGCAAGTTGCGGATCCACTGAATAAACGAGGATATAACACCATCTTCATTTTTTGTTGCGGATCCACTGCCAAGTGTTAAGGAGACGTAGGGGAACATAGCCAAGTACGACAAAACGACAACGCAAACATCTGTGTTTGTACTCTTGTTGAGTTCCTCCTCGAGGGATACCCCAGTCGAGAAAACGACTGACGGATCAGACTCTGCCTCAGAGCGTTGACTCAACTAGGTGAGGCATTCACGCAAGGCAATCTCCCATTCCGTGATTATGGCTTGTTTGTGTGGATCAAGTGAGTCGGGAACAGCATATGTAACAATGAGAGCCTCTGCTTTCAAGTACTCTATAAAGCCCTTGTCATTGACAGGAAACCCCCCCCTTCCTAACACAAATTGTGGTTCAAGCGGTTGCTCAAAATCGGGTAGACAATCGACCGGGCTCCAAGCGCACTCCTCGAGGTGGTCGGCCCGAGTGTCGGGGTCATAACCATACGAATCATCTCCATACCAAGCCGCGACGGACTGCGCGACACATGCTCCACGAGGACGTGCAGGCTTGAAGCAAACGTCATCGAGAGTGAATCCGTTGGGCGAAACGAGATCGCGAATATCTCGTTCAACCTCAAACCAGTACTTAGGGTGGTCCTAAGACGACACTAGACCCTTCTCGCCAACGGTGATTGACGTGGTGGTGGTATTGTTAGGGTTTGACCCTGTTACCTGGGATGCAGCAGTAACGAAGATTTGTTCGGTGGGATAGAATGGTCCGAAATGCTGGTCAAAGTACTCCTGCACCCCGCTCTCCGAGTCTGGGGCTACCCATAAGCGGACAGGATCTGTTTTATAAGGGATACAATTGCGAATATGAACCAAGGGTGACTGGCAGCGAAAAGGCCAAGGTGATAAAAGCTTTTACGGATCATGTTGTTGAGACGATACGGACAAGGTTGGACTGTCTCAGTAGGGTCAAGTAAAGCTGCTCCTCGACGCGAGTGGCGGGATTCGGACTTAGTACCTAGGGAGTCCCCCTCGATATACTGCGATAACGATGCGGCACCAACAAGACCACGTGTGCGAATCCTTGGTGAGGCGGTCTCTTCTGAAAGGGCAACGCATTCGTAAGAGACCTCTCGCGGCAGTGACGCCGAAAGGTAGAAATGCCGTATAACCCGTCGGAAAGCCCAGAACCGTCAACGAATAAGTGATTATGAGGATGAAGGATAAGCATGACAGCGAACCAACGATATAGGTAGGGTCCCGCATCAGGTAAGGGAACGGGTGGTGAGACGTGTGGTGGGACAATCAATGCAAATACACCGGCTAGTCAGGTCGCTATCGTAGCAGTTCCGAGGTGGAGCACCGTAGGGGGAAATTTCGATGGACGGAGTGGTTGGGAAAATGACCTGAAAAGGACTTCCAAGGGGTCTCTCGTCGCCCAGGAATTTGAAAAATGCAGGGTAGTCCTTCCCACCACTCCCAATGAAATCCATGGCATAACCGTTGTGACACCGAACTGCACATTTTTGCAGCTATCGTAGAACCTTTGCCAAACTTCTCCGTAACGAAGAAATCGGCAGACTTGAACTGCTGTCAGAGCACTCGAAGACTCTTGGGTTGTAGTGATGGTCACGAACTCAGCCTGGTGAGGAGAGCACGTAAAGGAACAAAAGAATGTCCTGAAATTATTCCTGCAAGCAGGACAGGATGCTAGGAAAGCTTCCGTTTAGACAAAGTTGTTCTTGAGTGTCTCGACCTAGTCGGAGGTGCAGCAGACTGGTCCGTTGGCGAGCTCAGCCCCGCAAACCCCTACGAGTAGTGAACGAGCATCATCACCTTCAGACTGCAGTAGAATAAAGTGAGCATTATTTGTAGAAAGACGAGGGAGAATGACGTGCCTCCTTTGGCGGTCCATCATACGGACATGGCAGAGGTTTGAACCCCTTGGTGCCGCATGATGACCGCATAGTGCACCGTCCGACATTTCCCCCATTATCGCTCACGCTGAACAACCAGGTTTTACGAAGTTCAAAATTGAGAGTAGACAGACAATTCTAGAGGCGGCACAAACACAGAGGGCTGAGATGACGAGAGAGCGAGGACAGTGAGGACGGGGATGCGAGGTCGCCACAGGTCGCCAGGTGAGTGAATGAGCACGTGAATAACAGTGCAAGCTCAGATCATGCCTATTAATCACTCTCATGACTTCTGTCGCTTCCACAATGACCGAATCTATCCAGTTCCAAACCAGCCCCCAAACCAGTCCCTAAAGCAGCCCTCAAATGCTACAAGGCCCCCCCCCCCAAAAAAAAATACGATTCGTGGGCAGCAAGTCTGCTAAACCATCCAGGCCAGGAGTGCAATCCTTCGTCACCAACCAGATCCCCCAAGATACCCTCCATGACGATCAACTCAATGCTGCAACCCGACAACTCCCTTCCAGCTACTCATTTGAGATTCACAAAACGATACACCGTATCCGCAAAAATACCGCCACCATGGTTGCTCTTCAAATGCCAGAAGGTTTTCAGATGTTTGTTTGCACCACCGCAGATATAATCGAGCAGTGCCCAGGAAATTCTCGACAGCGGTGGATAACTTGCTGAAGGTGTCCGGCAGGTTCACCAGCGCCTTGACCGTTATCATGGGAGATGTCACGTATGGGGCGTGCTGTATAGATGACTACACTGCGATAGCTCTTGGGTGTGATATGATGGTGCACTATGGTCACACCTGTTTGGGTGCGTTTCTCACTTTCCAGTTCTTATGCGTTATCTCACATGGCATAGTCCCCGTGGACCAGACATCCATCAAGACATTCTATGTCTTTGTTGAAATCGGGATTGACTCTCCCCACCTCCATCAGACTATTAGGCTCCATTTTCCGAGCGATAGATAGAGCTTCAGAAAACGTTTGTTTGATGCTGAAGAAGGGTCCAGTCTCACTCCTGCCGGTGTACGGGTAAGCTCTGCGCTGTCTCAACTTCGAATAGAAGGACCCTCTAACGGTTTCCCTGGAAAGGAGCTTGACCAATCGTCTAGACCATCAGAACCAACGCGTCTGACTCTCGTGTCAACGATCCAATTCGTTGCGGCCCTGCAGAGATCGAAGGAGGATCCCCCGACCGAACAGCAAAATGTTATCCAAGATATCGTTTCTGGGCTGATGAAGAATGAAACTGGCGATGACAATGCTGTCCCCCAACGTAGCGGACACAAATTCTGAGCGGGACCGTACGAAGCCACAATACCGAGGTCGAAGCCCTTGTCGCCAGGGGAAATTCTCGGGTGTACCGCCCCAACCTTGAAGGATGTAGATGCGCTAATGTCTGTATTTTTCGCTTTGCCTGTTCGTTTTCTCATTATTTCGCTAGATACTTGGACGCTTCCATCTGGAATCTATCATGGTTGCCAACCCTAGTGTCCCTGCATTCCGCTATGGCCCATACTTTAAAAAGTTCACAAGGGAGCGATATAATCACTATGAAATGTAACACATCAGGGATCATGCAGTCCAGGCGGAGTATTGAGGCGTATCAGGCACCTGAAGCCGTCGAAAGTTACTTGAACGGATCTCTCTGGGGAGTGGTATTGGGGACATTGGATCGCCAGGGCAACTTCAATCGAATGCAGGTGAGTGAATATATGTCCTCCATGGGACCTTCAAACGTACAGTGGCTGACAATCTCCACTGTATGCTATCGCACGACAACTGGAAGCTTCGACAACACCCATCCCTTACTTCCCGTCCTCTTATCCGAGCCCTCGCCCGCAAAGCTTGTTCTCTTCAATCCCCACGTCTCGACGTTCATTCAAACGTCTTGCCTACGTCTCTCAATTGACTGGGGCTACGCGTTCGACCGTCCGCCACTCGGTCCTTACGGGGCGACCGTCGCTGTCGGTAGCGCGCCGAGCTGGTTTGGTTCCAAAACAGAGGACTCTAAGAATGGAGTTTACCCTATGAAGTTCTGCGAAGCGGGCAGTCCCTGGGCTATGTCAAGAGTTAATGCCTCGTTTTAAATGTAGCACCGTCAGCACCAATAACGCTTTCCTTCTTTCAAGTTTGTGACAAGCCCTTGCGCGAAAAACACGAGTTTCGATATGCACTGTACATGGTCATTTCAGGACTTCATGTTCCGGCAAAGATACTGACTTGCGTGGGACACAAACTTGTCGGGCGTTGCGATCCGAACTAGGAACCCTTGTGAGTGTTGCTGCCAATAGCAGTGAATCAAGGAACCATGATACTTCCAAGTACAAGATGTATTGAAGAGCATATAAACACCGCTTGACCTAGACACCTTTTCCGGGAGACCTGGATCTACTATCCCTAATCCCTAATATCATCCCTGATCTTGCTTAAGCCTCCACCCCTACTAGTAGATCCGGACCTTGGAACCCTACTCCTGGACCGGCTGCGACTATACCTCGAGTAGGAGGAATAGGACATCGACCTTCTCCTGATGGACCTGGTGTGGCTCTTTGACCGGAAGGGACGCGATCGGGACCTCGAAACTGGGAAACGAGACATGGAACGCGGCGACCTGGAACGGCTAAGAGATATTGTACGAGAACGACTGGGGCTAACTGGGCGAACGACTCCTGGAACGTGGAGATCTTGAGCGAGGTGAGTAGGAACGTGAGATGGGACGTCCGCGACCGCCTTTGCGACCCCAAAACTGTGACAAACCAAGATCACTCCGCCTTACCTCACCCAGCTACCCTATCCCAAGCTGTAGGAATTGGGACACAACAGGACCCTCCCTACGACCCTCCCTTCACGTCTCTTCACGTTCGTCCTTCGTCTTCTTTAACCTGCAAATTCTCGGGCCTCAGGCTCTCAACTCCGCCAACGGCCTGATTCTTTCCCCACACATCTCTTATCAAGCAAGGACCACCTTCGCAGGATTCCAGCCGTTACCAAGCAAGTGCCAGCTAGCGCTAGTCAAACTGACTGGGATGAGCGGCACATTATATCGGCGGCGACTGCCTCTCAAGAGCCTTTTTTATCCCTCTCTCGTGGGCTTCTCGCGATCATTCCTCCCGGATCTCGTTGTATTGTGGATGGATTAGGTGAATAGGCTGTCCAGCTTCTCCGCACGTTGTGGCCCGGAGGTTTATACCACAGACTTCGCGTTGTGCTCTTGCGGTGGCCAGATCCCGTATGGACGAAAGGCTATACCACTCACTGTGCTTTCTAACGGTGTGACTGCTATTGTCCTGCTGCGATTCTCATGCCAATCACGCACGAGTCATGGAATATACCAAACGCTGTCTAGAAACGATTGCAGGGATTCTGATACGGACATGAATGCGATAAAAAACGGGGCTGACCTCCGCGAAACTCCAAAGCGACACCCAAACAGGGC
Organism: Podaxis mareebaensis; assembly: GCA_018524725.1. NCBI lineage: Eukaryota > Fungi > Basidiomycota > Agaricomycetes > Agaricales > Agaricaceae > Podaxis > Podaxis mareebaensis. Next base: position 190,743 of record JAEUWP010000503.1, read on the forward strand.
CTCCATTGGGATGAGTTCATTGACTTGCGAGGGTGCTTTCGACTGCAGGACCTTGCAACTTCAGGTCCCTGTTCTTCCTAACAATCCTGAAAAGAACGGACGTCTCGGCGAATATCACGCCTCACCCGGCGCCATTCTCGAACCAAAATAAGGAAACTAGGAAAACCTGGACATCGTACACCACCTTTATGTCTTCGCGCCTCCACTGCCATCTTCTGGGCTAGCAAGCAGCGTGTATGTTTGAGCCTACTCCAAAGGCACACATGTCCAGCCAAACTGTGAACCTTCATCCATCTTTAGGTGCCACCACAACGACAAAAATACCTCTCGGAGTCATGTAAGGAAATCTATCTCCAGCTGTCATCTCCAGCATACCCGGAAGTATCATATGCATGTGTGACTCCTGCCTGTACAAGTCAAACATATAATTGAACCTACCTTTGTTGAACGCACCGTGGTTACGCGAATTGCCGTATCTGAACTGTGTTTTGGCTGGATAATTGGTCATAGTTAACAAAAAGTGCATATACGCATTAAATCGGATATATATGGCAAAGTCTGACTTTCAAGCAGAAGGAATGTTTCCATTAGGGATGGTCGTTGAACGTTGCTGCGCACCCCAAGTGCGGACCAAACACCTATGGGGAAGCAAAAAGGAGAGCACTCGAGTGCTGCCTAGAGGAATCCAACTTCTGGCTTTGCTGAGGGCAACCCTTCCACACTGGCCGTCAAAATTGCGTTAACGTGGGGGAAGTGGTACACATGGATGGGTTAGCCAGATAGTCCCCTCCCGGCGTTTGTTGAAACATAGAAAATAATCCGAAAAGCCTGAACTGCGGCGTAATTCTGCGTCGGTTCCCTCCCTGCTTTCGAGGTATCCTTTCTCAAGTTGGGGAAAACAGAATTCAATATTCAGGTCTTATACGTGTCTCCAATTTGGACTTTCGTGGGGTTGATCAGACTCCTATGGGATATGCATAGCCTCCCACACTTCGCTCCTAATGGGGGTGTACTGTAAATACCTCCCAAATCAAGAACTCGAGTAGTTTTCGTGTGCTTCGATACAGCTCCGATAATTGTTAGCGACTTCGCGCTTAGTGCGCGCCAATCGTCCTCGGACGTTCCTGGTATTGACAGAGTTTATTTCACTTCAAATTAGGTGGTGTATGGAATCTGTAAATACTCTAAGATACCATGAACTTGTTGTACTTGAGCTCGTCTTCGGTGTGGCTCCGTCTTTCAGAGTTTCGGCTTGCGACCCGAAATCCGATAGAAGATAGAACCCTGTCACCAACAAAGTTCAGCTCGACGTGCATATGTACAGATTCTTTCCTGAAAGCTCACATTGTAAATCGCTCGAACGTCATTCTTCTTCATAAAACCGTCCTCAGGCCAAAGCAAATAGTAAGCAGCCCACCACTCGAATATGGCCGCAGACCATCCAAACTAGTTCGTTACTCAGCCGATACAATTTCATAAAAGACGGGGGACAATCTGGGACTTACAGGATCAAACGGGTTCATATTTCCGTGAATCATGCGTACACCTTCTGTAAACGAGAGCTGATCGTGTGGTGGTCTTGAGTACATGTTGAAAACAGAGGAGAAACGTTCCTCGTCGAACTCTCCCGTCGATGTGTATGACTCTGAGTCGGAGCCATGCTTTGCCTGGTCAAAGATTCGGTCAGCGCCAGAATTATCGTCAAATATAAAGGGACCTGCTTACTCGATGCATGTGCCTGATATCCAAGCGGAAAAATGGGTCAGGAATCCAGCTCCCCCATGTTGCGTAGGAGAAACCTCCATGGATAACCAGGACGGCCACAATTGTCCAGAACAAGTTAAAACCAATTTCTCGCATCCCTACAAATCTGATTCTCTGTGCTCTGTAAGATTTTCAGCTAACTGCAGCTCGTACTCACGTATCCCAGGGCCAAATGATCCCATCGTCGTCCCTATCGAAGAACGCGACATGGCCTTGGAGTGCTGTATTCTTCTGTCCCGGTGTGAAACCGGTTCCTGGAGCAGCAGCAGTTGCGTCAACAGGTGCTACCATGATGCAGTGGGTGTAAAATCGAGGTCGTGAGGACGCATCGTTAGTTGGTGTGTTCTTATATGCTACATCGCGGGTGGTCCGAGTGATGACGTCATTGGACCATCACCGTCGCCCGACGACTCAGCATGCACCGACTAGACGGCTTCGCGAATACCGGGGATACTGGGACGACATTGCTCTTCGCTCCAAGCAGAATGAATGTATTTTGAAGTAGATAGCACATGTTCTGCGAAGATCCCTGCCCCTGGGTGACATCATACTGTAGGAATTGGTCTGCACATATCCTCATAATCCAAGGGAAAACCATCCATGGTTGTCCCGGAAGGGCTACCCGGCCCTCGATCATCTTGTTTCACAGATGACGTTAACCCCTCAAGGATCCCTCCGAACGACATCTAGCAGCAAAATTTCGAAAGTCAAGGTCGAATTCGGATAAATCATGGGCGGGTATCCTTCGCTTCCGTACGCCTACAATGTCGACCAATTAGTCTGAGTGTCACACGAAGCATGGTTATAGACTGGAAGGCTTACATATTCGGGGGAAATGATCAGACGGGCCTTCTCTCCCTTTGAGAGACGGATAATGCCTAGCACACAGCCACTGTCAGTTCACCACAGCCCCTAAATCGAAGGGCCTATCGCCTTACCTTCATCCCATCCCCTTATCACCTTCCCTGTTCCGATTTCCGTTTCAAAGGAGTCGTTTCTACGCGGCGCCGATCGTGTGACTATCGTGGGCTCGGAGCTGTGCATACTAAACCCGATCTCACCGATCATATGTACTGTCAAATACAGTTCCTTTGTCGTCCATTCCTATGTAGTGGATGACTACTTTATCTAGCCAGATAGTCAGCGATAGACCAGCACTCATTATTTAAACAGGGAAAATTACCTCCTTTCTTTGGGAACGTCTTCCCGTCTCCGGGTTTGAGAGTAACGGTTCGAACACCCTAGTAGATTAAGGTTTGCGTCGGTTGGCGCGCCTGCGATGCGCTTGTGTAGGGCTCTGACTGACCATTGGTTTTTGTCTTCGGCTTACAGCGTGAAGAACTAGATTAGGGTTACGTCATCTCTACCGCTCATGATAAGTTCCCCTTATAGGATTTGATATTCGATTATAGCGCTCTGAGTTGTTGCCTGAAAAGACGGCGAAAGGAGAGGGAGAAAATTTGAACTGTTGAATTTTTCGTTTGTCGTTGCATGCATAGGTGTTGACACACAATATACTGATAGCAGACACCAAAATGCATGACAATATTACCCCAGTGTCAGACTCGAGACTGCGCCTTCTGATCGCTTATTCCCAAAAGTTCGACTTCGAAAACCAGACTCGAGTTTGGTGGAATCCGATCTCCAGCACCCCTTGTGCCATATCCCTGCATTTCGTTGTCATGTGAGTTGTGAATAAATGCCATGCTTAAAACGCCTACATAGTCAGGGGTAATGGTTAACTTGGCTTTCCGACCAAGAGACAACTGAGGCGCGCCTGAACACCAAGGTTAGTCCCATCGAGCGCAAGTGTTCAACGTATTGAATTCAATCCAACCTTCATCCCACCCTTTGATGACAGCTCCAACACCAATCTATGTTTCAAACCGCTTCCCTCTAAAACAGAGGGTTCGAATTACCAGTCTACAGAGAATTCTGAGCACGAAGCTCACCACTTCACGCTTGAGTCGAACTCTTTCCCCAAATCAAGAAGACTCCCCACGTCATGTATGGTAACCTTGTCTTCAGAATATCGATAGTAATTGGTTAATCAATATCCAGCATCATCTAGACTTAAGTATATAGGACTTACCGCCCTTCTTGGGGAACCTCTTCCCATCTCCGGGGGAAATCGTAGTTATTTCAACGCCCTGAAGATTTTCAGCGAGTGAAAGGTTCCCTCTGACCAGGTGGGCTTACCATGATTTAGTATGATAATAATAGTGATAATGTTATGTCCTGTTTCCCCATCTTCTTGCATTCCCACTGGCGTGATATGGCGTATTTCAACCCCTCCCCCAAAATATCGAGGGGCCTGTCAAGACACCTGGCTGACCCGAAGCTGTTTTTACATTCATCCTGGTCCATACCTACTTTAGACTATCTTCCATGGATGGGAAGAATCCTGCACGAATGCGTGGTATGATGATTACCCCTATCAGTGGCACACCTGTTATGACTATGTCAATGATTCAGCCTCATTAGCTCTAGGTGATGCTCCCAGATCTCAGCTTGTCTCCATCAGTCATCGATCTTTGCCAGGATTACCAAGTAAGTCATAATTTAAGATACCATAATTGATGGGCTCTGTGAACACGCAAGCACAGACAAAATGGTTACAGAATGCGCCAGGTCCCCAAAATCTATCCCTTTCTTTGGGTCTTTTTCACAGCATTCAAAGATCGAGGTGCTTCCCAGTTTCATGAGCACACAGCATCGTGCCAAGGAAATGATGAAGCATGTGAAGGTCATGCAGCACATGCAACAAGAGTTTAGTTGCTTCAGTGATGCTGCTGACAGCAGGTGCATGCATTTAAACAAAATGGCTTCACCTCTACTTCCACAAGTGCATGAGCCCCTACCATGTATATCTCCATGTGCTCATGTAACACTACCTTGCTCATTGTCCTCCTGTCCCATCAGGGCCTGTGGAAAAGCATCCACTGAGACTCAATGTAGGAGTCTGTGTTGTTAATGTCATACTAATTGTCACAACCATCAATGACAACAGAAGAGGGTTGTTGGGGGGGGGGGGGTTTATAAGTGAGCTTTCACATATGCTCTATCATCAGTCATCAGTGGACCCAATGCTTGATAGGAAAGGTGACAGGCATGATTAGGTGTGGTATTCAAGATCAGTTGATACAGATGTAAAGATACATATCCAGAAACAGAGGTATACCACAACCAAAGAAAAATGAGCATACACATAAGGAGGGTCATTCAGAAGTGAGAATTGCCCATATCATCCCCACACTGTTTGAGCCCACAGACCACAAAAAAATTGTGAAAACATATAGGACTATAGGACCTAGTCACCATGACTCACATTAATGGTAGTGACTCTCAAAGCAGGAGTTCCAGGCCCATGAATTCCTGCTCTTTGAATTGATTCTCACAGGCCATGTATCCAATCATTGTATCATTAAGCTAAATATGTTGAGACCACAACCTTCAGAAAGACTCATAAATTAAACAGCAGAGGCTCACTTCTGATGTGAGTATTGCTTTCCCAATTGCTGTTGTACTTGATCTCCATCCCCAAGATGAGTTTCTGGGCTTCATAGGAAAGTTCTAAGTGTGAATCAGCATGTGCCATACAGAAAAGAAGGTAAAACCACCTTTGATCTCCACTTCAAAATCATCCCTGTAGTCCTTTGGCCTTGCTTGTAAGAATTCAACCATGTGCTCTTTGAAGACCTTAAGTTGAGCCTTAGTTGCATCACCTCTGACTTCAATAACAAAAGGCTTGGAAGTCTGATAGACCAGGTGAGAGAGCATAAAGGGAGAAAGAGGATGTGCTCACAGCTGGACTTCTGCAAAGGTTGTGGATGAACTAATGGGAATAGATTAAAACAGGATTTGACATAGTCTGCCTGAACTCACCATGCTGTTCAGTAAGCTATTTGGGGCCTGAACTTAGACAGAATCATTGTCATAGAAGACAGTGCTCAACAGCCTCATCTTGATAACCATGTATTTCTTTCTATTAATGATGATTTTGTTCTTGATGTCAAACAGGTGTCTATAAAAGAAGAATATGATGCTTGTGAGAACCTCACTTGTAGTATTGCAAAGAAGCCAACCTGCACCTGGGGGAACTCATAAGAGATGTGTAATGAAAATTGGAAAGGTCATTTACTCAAGAGGGTAGAACTGGCAGCAAGTACAAGGGTTTTGAGTTTGGCTTCCTATTGAATGATGAAGAATTCATTCAGAAAGATCTCTGAAGTTAATGTAACTTACCAGTGCAACAGCAAAAACAAGGATACTACCAACAACCCAGAACAGCATAAGCAAGTCATTAAGGTGGCCAACAATGCTTTGCAAACTATGCATTGTCTCCTCCAATTGATGTTGCTCAGTATGAAGATACCTAAAATAGTCTCAGTTTCAGCCAGTGGATGATGAGTAATTCAACATGAGTATCTGGTAAGGAATTCTTCTTCCACAATTGATGACAGCTGAGGAACACCACCTGTTAGCACTTTCCAGATATCATCAGCCATCACATCTTTGCAGTTCTTGGGCACCTCAAGCATGTTATTGGCAAGTCTGCCTTCAATAGCAGATTTCTAAACTGTGATGGCAGGTTGGACATTCTTGGGATGGTCAGTTAGCCTGTACCAAAGGTCCTTTGCCAGCTAAAGAGGTATATATTAGTAAGGTCTACCAGAGGAAAGATGTAATGAACCTCTTGCATCTTACATGAATTATCCTGATGGAAGGCCTTGCCAACAACATTATCCTCAGCCACTTTGCTGGTTCCAAAAATCTGCCCAGTGATATTGGTGAATGCAGTGTAAAGCCTTGATGTTAGGGTATGACTGATAAGATAATAGTAATAATCAAAGTACTTGTCACTGGATAAGGGGATTTATGTGCTGTTTAGCAATGGGGCAGTAGGGCAACTGCCTTCCTTTTCCAGTGAGTCACACCTAGTGCCTGATATAGAAGGCCCAAATAGGGTAAACAGTATTCTAAAGGCTTTTACAGCCTCTTTCTGAGTTTGAATGTGTCCTAAGAACCAAGGGTATCAGCTACAAATATCAAAAAGACTGAAAGGATGAGGAACAAACTCTGGTATGAATGCTCATGGAACTTCATAGCAATCCACTGGACAAAGACTTTCTCCAAGAATAGGATTGCAGCAATGTGAGTGGGTGCAAAAATATTCTGCCACCTAGATTGATGGCATATATAATCCTACTGTTTGGATCCTGTTCCCTCACTTGCTGATTAGCAATGAGAGGAACCCATATAATCCAAAGGGCCTAGACCCAAGTGACAAGGGCAAAGTATCCATGAAGATATTCCAGCTAGTTGATATATGGCTTGAGTTTGTAGGGTTGGAATCCATGTACAAAGGTTAATAAGATTTGATGCCAGATCCATCTAAAAATAGGCTGAAAAGAAGAGGTGACCAAGAAACAAGGTAGTGGACTTATGAGAAAACCAATACAAACTACCACTCTGTTCTCCTTTAGTATGGCACCAGAAGGCAAGTAATGCCAATATTGTACCTACCCAAAGAATACAAGCTCAAACACTCTGAAAAAGTAGTTTTACACCCCAGATCTTGGTGAAGTCTCATGAGTAATGATTTGGTGATTTTCCTCTGTAGTTGTACACTTACCTTTGCCTCTGGGAACTTTGTCCATGTGAGGATAGCTAGAATCCAGCATGCCCCAAGTCCAAGAAAGATGACTACAAACCATCCCTTGCTAAGTCTCTATGCATTGGCAAAAGGAAGTAGCTAGTGTAGCCTTGGAATAGTGGTGAATAAACTAAAAAAACCCTTACCCAGTTCTTCCTGAGAACTTGGTGCCTTAGGCCTTTCTTGTCTTTCATCAGGCTCAGACAAAGGGCATCTAACCAGATTTCTGCTCCTCTGGATCCTGTGTCACTCAAATACTGCCTTTCTAGCCAAGCAAAGAATACAGATAACTATCATTCTGGCAAGCTCAAGAAACATGTTGGTCAATTATAAATGAAAGCTTGAACAGTTTCCACTTCTAGCTCCCTTCTACACCACACTTGCCTATGTCTACCATGTATCCTGTCTTCAGTCATTTGGTAGTCAAGAAGCTTTCCTGCAGCAGAACTAGTACCTTGCTGGACAGTGCTATAAACAGACATCCCATTTCCTGACTTGTTAATCATTACCACAGTCTACTCTAAAGTTTAACATAGGCCAAGTTGGATACTGTGAAAGGTATGTGAACCAGGAAATTATTGGAAGACTTGTAGCAAGGTAAAATACTACCTCTTTTGACTCAACAACTATTTGGCTGCAGTGTGCTAAGTAGTTGTTTTCTGTTCTCATACTTCCCTTGCTGAATTTTGCAAATATGACCAGAAACTGAGTGCAACAAATAAGGCTGCTGAGTATGTGACATCTATATATATAGCAATAGGAAACTGGGGAACTAGATAACCTACCCATTCCTGCAGGTCCAAGTCAGGTTAGACTTGCATTTGGGATGGCTAATCAACTGGCATATCAAGTAATTAATTCAATGTTGACATTGAATAGTACTTACTATTAGGATGGTCCTTATCACTGGTCACCTATGCTTAAGCTAGGGGACAGCTATCTCAGTAAATGGTTTGCAAGCACTAGGATCTACCAAGAAGGATGACAGTAAGTAGGTGGTAAGGCAAGTGTCCAATTAAGCACACTTCAGAGGTTAAACTTCTATCAGTTGAGGATGAGACTAATAGAGAGTTTACTACCACACTGATTGTTGACTAACATCAATCACAAGAATAAGAGAATACCAGTGTAAGAGAATACAAGTGTAATTTAAGAATATTGGAAGCTTGCACTTCCAGTACATAAGTGGCTATTTAAGCACTACATCTAAGGTCCTAATTGGGAAGCTATGATGATGTAGTACTGAGTCCAAAAGTCAATCAGAAACATGTAACTATGGAGTGGAGATAAGACAGGAATAGAAACAGACTAAGAATAGAAATAGGTCAAGTCCAAGAATAGTAGCAAGCAAGTTACTAAAGAATCTGAGGGAAGAGAGAGAGAGAGAGAGAGAGAGAAAGACAAGGAGTAATACTAAGAGATATGCATTCATACATCTTAATTGATAAACAAGAGGCATGTGCTACAAGTCCAGGTCTGGGTGAAGTTGTCCATCAGAGGAATCAGAGGTGAATGAACCAGGGGATGAGGCTGAGGAGAGAATGGTGAAGTTCCCAATGGGTAGTAAGTCAGAAGAGTCTGACTCAGCCATAAGACTACAGCACAGTGACTGTGATAATGATGATGATGATGAGGAGACATCTCTAGTGATGTAGGGAGGTGGGTAAGGAGGAGGGGGAGATGGAGTGATGGTGGGTTCTTCTGGAGGTGACTCATTGATGCTGGGGACATTGGAGTTGATGCTGAAGAGTGAGGGAAGCTGAGTATGCTGTAGAGGGATGGAAGGGGGATCCTCAGAGCTAGGATCAATGCAATAGACTTCTACTTCTCAGAAGTAAAGTCCATGAGTGACTTCATACTTGATGATATGGGGAATAACTTCCAGTGGGTACATCATGTAAGGGTGAAGGAATACAAGGGGTTCTCTAGTATATGGGATCATCTTCCAACTGTGGGCCCAGGACAAATTGAAGTCATTAGTGATTGTCTGAATGTAGAGGCCATCAGGGTCAAAGACATGAGTGAAAGGAGTATTTTCCCAGGTAATACAAAGTATTTCAGTCATCATGTAGTCAGTGGAATAGAATAAGGGGCCAGGGGTTGGCCAATCTTCAGAGAAGAGGGATGCATGGCCAAGAAGGTGTCAATTAGCAAAAGCTTCATTCTAATAGGGAGTTGAGTTGCTAACAGAGTCAGTAGTATTAGTGGTAGTGTCTCAAGAAGCATTGGGAAGACTGAGTTTGTGGATGAGGGCATGGTAGATAATACTGGTGCAGGGTAGCTGGAGCAAGTTCATAACACCTACCCATATATCAGGGTTTGAAGCATGTGTATATACCTTTTTGTTCAATATGGTAAAATCAGCAGAATCAGTCAAACACATCTACCATGAGGGTATCTCTTATTCATGTTGGCACTCACCCACTGGATGATAGGGAATGATAAGGAAGATGACAACTTCTATACCAGTGTTCCATTCCCAAGGCTCCCATCTCTCTCAGATCAAGTACTGAGCATGCAAATCTCACTCAAACTTTACACTCTAGGGGCATTGATACATATTCTTGGGATATCTGATACTTGGGTGTTGTACCATGTGTTCTGCTCCAATAACCTGTCCTGTATTTATTTGTCCAGTATTCCCTGTAGGTCTCTCTGTTACTAATCTCTGCCTTTCATGAGAGTGCTGGGCTTTAATTGTCCACCTGCCTCCTCACTTCCATATGTTCAAATACTCCAAACACTAGAATGTGCACACCCAATCAAAGCTCTTAACCCAAACACTCTAGTTCCAAATGCCATCAGTGCCACCAACAATCATCATCACAGGATACTGTACTTCAATGGTCTACACAAGCCTAATTTTACCCAAAGAGTTTGTTTTTGATCATATCTATTCCTCAGCTTGAACAGTTCCAAATTTGCAGTGGCTGTTCCTCCATTCTAAGATGTTGTTCTCACCTTCATAACAATACAACACATTGTATCATGAAGGTGATGATACCTATGTCCTCTCTGATCAATTTGCCCAAAAGACAAATAGATGCAAAGGTCAATCACAATGTAATGAAAAACATATCAACAACTTGGGCTTCAACATCTGCCCATGCTAGTGAAGAGTGATAATCTGCACAGGTTTAGCTGCATGTCTAAGCATGCCAGCAAGCTTAGACCTAGGCTAATGGTAAATATTCACCTATACACAACTCAGCAGCAGACCCAAGCAACTCTGGTCAACTCAATCAACCCCATTTACAGTAAGATAGTATACCTGGCAACCACTTTGGGATTTTGAGGACTGTGCTTTTGTTCAGTTACAATTGAAAGATGGTGCCAACACACAAACCCAATGCCACCTGACTGAGTACATGCCCACCTAGGGGCAGAAGAGTGGTGGACCATGCATGAAAGAGGGGTACAATGAAAGCCTAAATTTCCAAGTAGGTATTCATCTACCCAGTCCCTATGGACTGTCAAATAAGGCAGAGAGGATATGTAGCATACATAGAGAAGAGCCACAAATGAGTTTCCCCAGCACAAGATGCCCAGAACAACAATTCCTCTACTCCTCTGATATCCAATTTCTCTTACTCCTGATACATTCAATGCAGAAGCAGGGGGGCTGAAGAAAGTGATGGAAGAAGATCTACAGCATATTATGTCTCTGTGGTTTGAACATTAGTACCACAATCAGCCCAAAGGTAGTCACACTCCTTCAATTAATATAGATACCAGGAGATTGGAAGCACATTCAAAGACATGCCTGGGGCAAATAATGGGCATTCCTATGTTGCATCATGAAGATTTGGAATAAGTGAAGTGACAAAAGCATATCTGGCAAGCCAGGGGGAAATACTTTCAAGGAAGAAGCATTAATGCATGCCATAAGTGCTATCATGTCAATATTTCAGCCTCATTAGCTCTAGGTGATACTCCCAGATCTCAGCTTACCTCCATCAGTCACTGATCTTTGCCAGGATTACTGAGTAAGTTATAACTCAAGATACTATTATCAATGGGCTCAGTGAATGTGCAAGCACAAAACAGAATGGTCACAGAATGTGTCAGAACCCTTGGAATCTATCCCTTTCTTTGGGTCTTTTTTTGCAGCATTCAAAAGCTGGGGAGCTTCCTAGTTTCATGGGTGCACAGCATTGTGCCAGGGAGACAATGAAACATGAGATGGTCATGCAGCACATGCAACAAGAGTTTAGTTGTTTTAGCAATGCTGCTGACAGCAGGGGCATGTATTTAAACAAAATGACCTCATTCCTATGACAAGGGAGAAACAATGTTGCTGCTACACTAGCATTGCATCAGTGGAGAGTAAACTAGTTACTCACAATCCAAGGCTGGTTGAATGGAACAAGACCAGAGAAATATGGAAAGAGCAAGCCTTCAGGAGTACCAGAGAATAAAACACCAAGTTGATGATAGCAAGGAATGTTTGAGAGTGAGCTTAGTAGTTAAGTGAAGATGAGGAATATGAAACTCCAGTGAAGAAAGTACATTACTACAGAGGGGTTTAAATACTGTAGAGAGTAGCTACACTGGGCATAGGGTATTGTACATGCATGAATAAGAAACATAAGGCATATGTGCATATAACATGAGTTAAAAGCATGTAAAAGATAAAATAAGAAAGAACATGACTCTACTGTATGCTACAGGAGTCATTAGAAGCAAGAAACATTTCTACAAGTCATATACCATGAGGATATGAGTAATACTAACACAGGCTGTATGTCTACACAAGTGTTATAAGTATATTAATAGAAGCAGATCAATCTAATCATAGCACAAAGCTATGGAAGGGTCCAAAAATATATTTGCTCTGTCATTGCAGAGTGTACACATCGAGGATTCAGCATGCACTGCTGATGGCAAGTATATGCATAAGTGTAATGCTGATTAATTCCTCAACACCCTACTTCCACAAGTGCACTGCCTCAGTTAGTGCTCTGACTAAACTGCAGATTGACAGAGGCAGGACTGGGTTTGATTGATGAATTGAAGGAGTACTGTAGAACTTCTAAATGGCTCAAAAGTCAAGTTTCCCTAAACTATTTTATACTCTACAGAGCCAGTGAAGTTAATGAACAGTGAAGCTAACAAGCCACCCTTGTGCAATCCATGAGCTAGGTGATCAAGAACAATGGGATTTGACCCACTTACAGTCAGCCTTTCTTGAATCAACTTTATAAATGATCTCCATTCAAATGCAGGGAACAGACTGAGGATGGATGCAGATTGGTCCCACTTAAATTTCCAGCAGAGAGCTCTCTTGTCTCCATTACCAAGGACGTACGGTCGGCTCCAATCTGCTTCATTGGGCTTTGGTATCATGTCAAGTGGGATGAAATAACCTCGGTAGGGCCGCATAATCTTCAGTCGGAGAGTCTGAGGTATCTAGTGAGGGTGTAAAAGGACAGGTGAACATTGTGTGTGATAAAATATGACTCACATTCCTCCAGAGATCATCTCCACTGATGAACAATACTTTTTGCATGGGCGGGTGAACGTCTCGCAAATCTCGTGTCAGCATGACTGCCGCTCTGTAGTCGAAGTTCACGAGACCCTCAGATGTGTAATCATCGAGGGGCGTTGATTGACAGAGTCGGAAAAACAATTCAAGTGTCTGGAAATATAAGGAGGTCCCTGTGTAGATGACACCTGGCGGAGACCAGGATAATGGCATATCCGCTTTGATCATAGATGGGTCAGCCATAAGTCAGAACATCGCTAGAGCAATGAGCTCACCTGAATCATTCTCATGCGCAAGAGTGAGCTTGTCAAGCAACTCATTCCGCAAAGCTGTAGCCCACGAGAGGGCGCAATATTGCTTGGACCTGGTTGGATCCCCAAGAAAGTCCATGAAAGACGCATGATAACAACGTATTCTGAATTCTCGGCCTTGACTCCGGCCGGCGGAAGGGGCAGGATGGTGCTCGGTGATACTCAGGACGGAGCGAAGGCCACGGCAAGCGGAGAGTAATTGAATCTCGGAAAGACCTAACAAGTTAGCATTCTCGATTGCATCTCTCCCCGATGGTGCAACTACTGCGACGAGGAGAACCTTCTGGGTGGTCTGAAGTACCCTGGGTGGGATACGTTGCATGATCATGGTATAGAAAAGATCCAGCTCCAGTAATGGGTGCTCAGAGCCAGACCAGGAATGACTTGGTCGGCGCACAAGGGAAAGCACCGCGGCTAGTTGATCTTCCGGACTAAGTGAGTCTGGTTCACGTATAAAGCGTACAATGGTGGCGGCATATATGAATAGTCCTGCGGAAAGCTTGACAAGCGTTCCTATATCCTTTTTGGTTGGCCATGGCAGTGGCAATTGGTTTTCCTTGCGAACTTCCTCCAGCTCGTCCGATAGGTATTGCGCAATTTCGTGATCGATTTCACGGGTTACAGGAAGCTCCAAATGAAAGACAAGGGACGATATGGTCAATGAGGTGAAAATGGCGACGATGTGGGTTTCAGGGCGACTGAAGAAAGCCCAAAGGAAAGGCGTTGTCCCGACTTGAACTGACCCTGCTACAATTTCCACGATGTCGCGTTGAACTTCATTCCCTTCGCATTCATCGAGACCGTCAATAATGATGACCTTCTTCTCAAATTGGTTGTTTTCCGCCTCTAGTTGTCGAAGCGGAACAACGAACAAGTCGTGGAATTGTTGTCTGATCGATTTAGCGACGAGACTGGGGTTGTTGTGCATCGTGATGCCGATGATCCTTCGATACCCCTCGTGCTTCATTGCGAGTTGATACGAGATCGTAGGTAAGAAGCGATTCGGATCATCTCTCTCGTTTGGCCGAGAGAAAAAGAATGTGGCCCCTAGTTTGTCACCAAGAGCCTCCGCACACGTCTGGGCAACCGCTGATTTGCCAACACCAGCAGGACCTCTCATCCATAGAACCTTGGATCTGTTGACGGCGCCTCCGCTGTCTGAACTCCATTGCATAACTTGATCGATGTAAAATTGGCGCGTTCCAGGGTGGCACTGCGGAGGAGGGTAACGAGCAGAGGAATCATGAGCAGCGTCTGGAATTGAAGCCTCAAGCAAGATTTGGAGGCCTGTAGAATTGGATATGTTAACGTGGCTCCGAGCCCAGAATGAAAGGTGTTCTTACCTATAGCTTGTGGATCATGGTGAATAGCATTGATGGTTTGCGAATTGTCGATGAAATGCGAGTTACTTATTGCAATGTTTTGCGCACCGGCCAAGACGCCACTCGTCATTGCGGAGGAGGAGGGGGGAACTCGAAGCTTGAACTTGAGGGAATTGCTGCAATTATTCTGGCGCGGAACACAGCCATGAGTTTACAGCTGTCAAAGACCATCATGCTGCGGCCAGGTGTAGTTTACCCCTACCATCCTGTTCTATATTTAACTTGGATGATGAGCAAGATTCTCGCGTCTGGAGTGACGGTAGGGACGATAACGGCCAATAGACTATATTGGGATTGTCCTAAAAGACGATATACAAATCGGATAACCTGTCGTGGGAGAGAATCGGGAGTGGCGGACCAGAAGCTGAGGAGACCCCTGATAACTAGTTTGTGAAAGGAGAACGTGAATACGGACGGGTCGCCCACGAGAGCTAAAAGGTTCTCTTGGAGGCGAACGATGATAATCGTCTTTATGTCATGCCATGCTCGAAGCGGCGTGTCAGGAGTGTAGCGCTTGGAATATGTGCCATCCTTCAGGAGTTCTATAAGAAGACATCTTCAAGCTGAGCGGAAAGCCCCCGAATTACATTTGTATTTAGCGATTCAGTAATGGATGAGTTACACTACCTCGAGCCATTCATGCCTTCAGTGCGGATTATATCAGACATCGACAACAAAGTACGAATACGTGCGTTGCATTCAGTCGAGTCAAGTATGGCAGTAAACTGATGCCACGCCCCGAAGCCCATTGCAAAAAGGAGGCAACCGAAGACCTATATGGCCTTTTTTGTTTGCAGCGTCTTCACCACGTGATGCGAGAGAGATGGTCCGAAATCTACAGAGATATAAGAGATTCGTCGAAAAGCTCAGCGGACGAGCACAGGATTGGTTAGGAACTTGTTCTCATTTGTCCAACTTGAAAGCTTTATTGACATCGGATTACATAATGCGAAATATCTTGACATCATTCTCCAGCTCCATGATAGGTCCGGAAATCCCTGGTCACCTCCTACAAAATACCACTCCAAGCACAGCACCAGACGGTGAGGAAACAGACACTGATGCGATGCCGCCTTCAATAGAC
Organism: Podaxis mareebaensis; assembly: GCA_018524725.1. Taxonomy (NCBI): domain Eukaryota; kingdom Fungi; phylum Basidiomycota; class Agaricomycetes; order Agaricales; family Agaricaceae; genus Podaxis; species Podaxis mareebaensis. The sequence goes on from JAEUWP010000503.1 coordinate 206,425, forward strand.
CCCCAAATTCCGGCAGAACTACTTAACAAGTCTGAACCCTCCGAGGGTCGTGCACTGGAACAGGCACCTGTCCAGGTTGGTCCTCAAATACCCACCGAGCTTCTCCAGCAGCGAAGCGGAAACCAGCACGAGGAGGATGATGAGGATGATGATTACACTCCTGCTCTACCGCCTGAACTTCTGGCACAACGGTCTCAATCCTCGACATCCAAGTCACCTTCCCGCGAACCACAACCACACCAATCATCTTCAACTGCGTCCGCCCCCGCCTCTGGCCCGCCCCGTCGAGTAATAGGTCCTTCGTTTCCCCAGAATCCTTCCTATCCATACCCAAATGAAGACTCAGACGACGATGACGTCGGTCCCAAGCCGCTCCCTTCAGGACTTCAGCCCATGCACGAAAAGGATGCCGTTACAGAGTTTATCGAGAGAGAAGAACGGCGGCGGAAAAACGAGGAAGTAGCCAAGGAGCCCAAAGCCCTGAAGCGAGAGGAGTGGATGTTGGTTCCACCTAGCGCGAGTGATCTCCTTGGAAGTGCGTTATTAGTCGCTCCGTTATGTTACTTCATGCTGACGCATTCTGACGAATATATATAGACCTCGACCCTACTAAGCTCAAAGCACGTCAATTCGCGCGGACAAGTGGCCCCGTGAACAAGATCGACAACAGCTTATGGACGGAAACGCCCGCGGAGAGACAACAGAGAATAGCGGATGAGGTGGCGGGAAAGAAGAGGCGCGCTGTTGATGTCGCGAATGAAGATGCTCTCGGCATGAGCGCCGCAGAGAGGAAACGGAGTAGGAAGGAAGAGGAGAGAATTCGAAGAGGTGTTGATGAATACACTGTACGTCTTTTGCACTTCGCTATTACTATGTTTCTAATCGGGGACGCAATAACATTACAGCAAAAATTGCGTGGTCCGTCATTACTCGAGCAGCATGCAGCACAAAAGAAACCAGAAGACGAGGACGAGTCCAAGAAGGTCATTTGGGATCATGCTCGAGATATGGCTATAGGCGGACGACTCATGGATGACGACAAACGCAACCAAATGATTCGCGAGTCCAAGGGATTGGGAGAACGGTTCGGGTCTGGCAAAGGCGGAAGCTTCCTATGATCCTGACCATGGCCACAGAAATTTGTATGTTCTCTTACACCTCGAACCAATCTTGAAAATTGAGCCCGCTCTGATTCACACCAAAAATTCTAAGTTAGGACTCACCCACTGTATTCTCTCCTCATTTTTCAGAGCGGCACTTCAGATATTCTCGTGTCTGCCAGACAAATATGATGCTGCCATCTCGTCTGTTCCAACAGGGCAACTGGGAAGAAAGAGGATGAGGCGCCGATGTTGACTGGTCAATATGTTTACGTCTGGTGGTGACCATGCTTACACAGTCAGCTCTTCCATAACCCATAGCTCTCCCCAGGGACAAAGTCGGCTTTTTCGTGCTTTTAGTCCTCTCTTATAAACGACATTTTGCCATGGTCCATAGCCCGAACACATGCTTTGGGCTACCGATCTATGAATTCTCACTTCGCTGTAAAATCATGTTTCCAGATATGGTTCGCTGGCGGTGGCCTAACGAACACTCAGCACAACATAGGTTTCCATTTAGTTTGAAACGTGCCAAGGTTAATGGTCAGAAATGAGATTTTCATTCACGAGGAATTGCTACTACGGAAGGTATCTCAATTGCAGGAGTTCTAAAGGAGTCATATAGCGATAGAACTGGCATTCGCCCCTGTCAGATCTCGTTAAGCCTAAGATTTTACGATCTCCACGGCCAAAAATATATAGCCATTTGTAATGCGTAATCTCTGAGTTAACCTTGATCAACCTCAGGAGAAACAAGGGGTAACGGCGTATAATCCGGCGACGAAACTTTTTGGGGATCTAGAGAAAACAGGATTTGTAAAATGATTAGCATGGGCATGGAACGAACGACTCACACTCCTGTACAAGTAGTTTGGATTGAATTGGGGTATCCGGTATTCAGGTTGTATCAGCACCCTGAAGTCGAACTCAAGGAGAAATTTAACGACTTCGTCGTTTACAGGAATCGAAACAAGAAGTCTGATCCACGTTTCACATACTCCTTGATATACCAAGCGACGGCTAGGCAGGTTTATAGGCCACGATACGGGTACTGTTTCTGCCAAAGATCCTGGGTGAGCTGCAAATTCATGTTGTAAGTAAGTTTAGCCTCACCTGGAGTATACTTCTCCAATGTCCTTAACATTCTGCTCCATAGATACGGTTTGCGTTGGTCAAAAGAGAATTCTCCCGACCTTGCGGGGTCATAAAGGAAATCCAGGAAGGATGTATGATAGAAATCAACATAGACCTGATGGTATGGGCTGAGAGTTGGGTTACCAATGGTAAGGACAGATTGAAGGGGGCGAAGTAGAGCACGGAATTGGGTTGCGGATATGTTTAACATATTGGCAACAATGACTGCTGGGTTCCATTTGTCTTGATTCCAGGATATAAGGAGCAGGATCTCCAGAACAGAATCCAATGTTCTCCGAGGTACACGCTGCATGATGAGAGTATAAAATGTATCCAGCTCCGATAAAGGATGCTGAGAGTCGAGAAAGAAATGGTGTTTTGTTGTGAGGGACAATACAGTATCCAGTTGATCTTCTGGACCGAGAGAGTTCGGGTCGCTGATGAAGCGAATAATAGTTGCTGCATAAATGAATAATCCAGCTGAGAGATCGACGAGGATCTTAATGGCCGTACCAGATGGCCACGACGGCGATAGTTGATGGTCGCGTTGGACCTCACGCAACTTCTCTGTCAAGAACAATGCAATCTCGTCGTCAATACGGCGAGATACAGGAAGCTCTAAGTGAAGAGAGAGTGGTCGAATGTCCGGAGAGTCGAACAATGAGACGAGATGGGCCTCTGGGCGGCTAAAGAAAGCCCAGTGGAATGGGGTCGTTTGATCCCGAATAGAGGCAGCGACGGAATTTACAATAGCATATTGCGATTCGTCCCCCTCGCATTCATCGAGCCCATCGATGATGATAAGTTTCCCATCCATACCATTGCCGGATTCTTTTAACTCCTGCAGTGGAGCGACAAGGAGGTGATGAAACTGTTGTGCGATAGATTTGGTGACGAGCGCAGGGTCTTCGCTGATTTTCATATCCAGGAGTTGTCGATATGGGGGGTGTTTTGTCGCGAGTTGATAGGCAATGGAGGTAAAGAGGCGATCAGGGTTATTTATTTTGTTAGGCCGAGAAAAAAAGAACGCGGCTCCCAGCTTGTCACCAAATGCCTCAGCGCAAGACTGGGCTATTGCTGACTTTCCGACGCCAGCCGGGCCCTGCATCCACAGAATACGGCAGTTTGGGCTCGAGGCCCACCCAGTGATTTCATCGATGTAATTTTGGCGCGTGCCAGGGTGACAACGCGGGGCAGATTCGCGGGCAGCAGCGTCAAACGCAGCCTCTGGAATGGAGGCGCTAAAGAGGGTTTGGATGCCTGTTATGATGGAAAGTCAACCTGGAAGCCAGGATGTTGCTACGAGAGGACACTCACCGGTTGAGCCACCAGGACTTCTGACGGATATTTCATCAATAGTCATGCGCGAGTTATCAGCGAACTGGGGCTGATTCATGATGATGTTGTGGGCACCAGATAGAATGCCATTTGACATCAGAGGAGTGGTTGGAGACTGGTCAACGGTGATGGGCGAGCCGTCGACAGTTATTGACTGGATCATGCTAAGGTTGTGAAGCCTGGGTGCAGCGCTATCCGTGGACATCATGGAGGGCGATGGTGGACGTGTGCCTCAGAGGGCTGTGTAGCCGCCTGGAGAGTATGACATATCGTGGTAATGCTCTGCAGACCACTATGCTTGTTCCTTCGTAAGTGGGCGCTTTGACAAAAATAAGATTCTGAGCACCTGATAAGAACGGTGATGAATGACACAGCTTGCGAGGAACCCCCGAGATGGATATTTTCGTCCGCGAGCCGCGTACCCAACCTTTCGTATCCCAGACTGTAAGTATTTCTAACCTTCCAACGCGATGTAGAATAGAATAGAACCACATATGATTAGAGACTCCTAGAGCTTCTTTGTCCTCGTCTCCACTGACGTGGATTTCTTCTGTCTGGCAGATTTTGACATGCGCGATTATGTAATTCCCTCTCAAGAATAGCGGATCAGCAAGGCAAGTATCGGCCCGGGTAGCCACTCCGGGTGAGCTGTTCACGTCCACCGAACCTCGATGCTTCGTTTTATTTGCATGTTCGTAAATATTTGTCTTGACAGCGTTCCTTCTCCGATACGAGAATGTTTGTGGACTATTAGGCCATGACAGAACTTCAATTCTTGTTATACTAGTGTTGCTATTCACGATACAACTCCCCCCTTTCCTTTAGCCATCCAGCGTCGGGCAGAAGGAAAAGTCACGTCAAGAAGCGCGAATCCAAACTCATTTCGGCGACCGTTCTAACTTCATCCTCCGTCAACCCAAGTCCGAGGGGTGGCTTTGCGAGCAGAAGCGCGTATTCTGCCGTGAGTGAGTTTCGGAAGGGCAGGATATCATCCGTCTACCCACAACCATTTGGCTCGTTCAGATAGAGTACGGATAAAGAAATGAGGGAGGGCTTACACAAATTGCTATAGGATGCCGGTGTCGGAGCCAATACCGAATATGATGCGACTCCAGGTCCGCAACAGTTTTACACCTAGTCATACGGAGTATTTCAAATCAGAAAGACGAGTAGATAGGGAAGGGACGTACAGCAAGTTAGACGTCAAACAAATCTCAATACACATCTTGTTTTCCAATACAACCCTCTTTGCCTCTCCATTCAAAAACGTCGCATGGCCCAGCCGATCAGGTTTAAACGAGAGTAACTTTAACGTCTCCTCCGGCGAATTCTTCACCGTCTACAAACCGTCAAACAAAAGGTCAAAACCCAAAGCTAAAAAGATAAACCGAAACACAACTCACCTCAGCAATATGCAACGTAATCCCCAACCCAGCCTCCCTAACCCTCGCAAAAACATCCCAATACTCCTCAACATCGCCCGCACATGGATCCCCACACAAATCCACACCCACAATTCCCAACCCCTCCTCCTTCAGCTTGATCACCACCCCAACGATTTCATGCATCACCTCCCTACTCATCCTCCGATCCAACGACGCTATCACGCCAATTCTCCTATTAATCTTTGATTCATGTGTGATGGATTGTGGAAGGGGTGGGAGTGGGTACGAGGATGTTACGGATAGTACGGTGCGGAGGTATATTTCGCGGGACATTGACGGTGTGCAGCGGGGTGTTGTGCGAAGTTCGAGGTAGGTGCATTCCGGCGCTGGAGGTTGCGCGTCGGCGTCCTCGTCACTATTGTCAATGGTGGGAGTGAAGAAGGCATCAAGAACACCTCTCGTAGCACGCTCAAGTGCCTCAGGCGTACTCGTCAAAGCATAAATAGCAGGAAACAACCCAAAAAAATCTTCTATCTTATCTAAAGTAACCCCCTTTCTAAGTTTCTCCAACCCAGCTTGAATCGCTTCGTTCGATACGGCTAGGTCATCCCCTTCGGGTGGGGAGTACTCGAGTGCGAGGTCTTGTAAGATTTCGACTGGGATCGAGCCGTTTAGGTGAGCGTGAAGTTCGGCTTTGGGTAGATTGTGGATGAAGGAGCGTTGGGCTGGTGTTAGGGATGCAAGTGCGGCTGCGGCTGGGCCCGCGATAGAGGGCATGTTGCCACGGGGTTTTGATCAGGGGGAAATGGATTGTGAGTTTATTTGAATACTTGGCGTGGAAGGATTATCGAGTCATATCAATGTTACGAGTGATGGAGCCATCAGAGTGATTCTCTCATCTCGAGTCAGCATCGTGCTTCAATTCAATTTGTACAACATAGGAAATATCGAGTAAATAGTGTAAGTCAGTGACTATATCCATCCATCCAACCAGAAAATATGTACCAAATAACACAGAGAAGCAATAAAACAGCGACGATAAGCAGAACGGCTAATGGGTAAACGGGTATAACATAAAAAGACGTTAGTAAGGCAACATGATAAGCGCGAAAAAAAAATGGCAACAGGGTATTGATAGGGATGCCGGGGCCGAGCGGCACCCCGCTGACGAGTGCAACAAAGCTTGCACCCGGACAACGAGGAACCGCAGAAATGATACAAATAAACTGTGATGCGAACCCCAACAACACGTCCACCCCCCACCCACAAGGCCGAACCCTTATAAGCATACCACCGCCAGAACAACATTCACATACCGCCACCCACCACGCCACCTCCACCCGAAATCGAACTAACGCCCCTCAACACATCCACACTCGCGCCCTTTATCGCCTCAGTCGCCTTCAAAAACGGCAATGTGAAAGACAATTTCCTGTTCTTCCCGCTATTGCCATTGCCAAGTGTAGGAGAGGAGGGTATCTTTGGGGATGTAGGCGAGATGGGTGATTTAGGCTGAGAAGTTGAGGATATCGACGACACAGAATTAAATGACGAGTCAAAAACGGTCGTTGGGGTCACAGGTGAGTTTGGTACCGTATCGCCGCCAGTTGTGTTGGCGTCTGCGTTGCCATTAGCGGAGGCGGAGGTTTTACGGGCAGAGGGGAAGGAGAGGGTGAGGGACAATGGTCTGGGTTTGCTTCCTCGAGGTGTAGAGGCCCCAGATACTGGAGGGGTGAGATCCACGGGATCAGCAGTTGCACTCGAACCCTTGCACTCCTTGCCTTTCTCTTTACCCTTCCTCGACATCACACCGTTAAGCAACACCTCCTCGGAACTTGAAGACCCAAGTCCAAGGCTATCTTTCGAATTCGACTTTGACTTGGCTTTTAACGCCGCAGCCAACACCGCCGCACTCGAAGGATGCAAACACGAACTGGACGTATTCGGACTCGGTGTCGGAGATTGTTTGGGGGACACCCCAGGTGACGACCTGGGTGAAGCTCTGGGTGAAACTTTAGGCGAAGAAGGACCAGACGACGGGGACCTCGAACCCGAGGGTGAGCGCCGTGGGGAAGGAAGCGGAAAGAGCTCGTTTTCATCTTCCTCTGCAATGGGCGAGGATTTACGTTTGGGTATAAGCGGGTCCGGCCTCTCTCCCTGGAGGTCGGATTCATCCGAGAGGAAGGAGTCCCCTGAATAGTCTCGATCATGTACATTAAATTGGGACTGAGAGAGCCGGCCTTTGGGGGAACCCGATCGTATTCCATGAGCCTCATGCACCGAGTCCTGCGACTTTCGCCTTTTATCGACTTCATCAACTGTAATCGCAAATGTTGGTGGAGGCATCCGTTCATTATACGGCCCTGTCACAAACGCCGCTTTCCCACCCACCAAGTTACCCACAGAAGTTGTTGTGGTCGTTGTCGAGTCCAGGCTGGCACTTCGACGGCGTTTAGCGCCTTTGGTAAATTTCTCCTGCCAAGTTGAGCCCTTCTTCAGGCACTCTTCTGTGATTGGTACACAGTCTGGGCAGCAGGCGCGGAGGGGTACTGTTTGGTCATCTGGGCGCCGGTGATAAGTGCGGAAGGAGGGCCGACGAGTTGGTGAGGTTGGCGAGAGTGTTGGATTAGAGGTGGGAGGAGAGGAAGGTGTGCGGTGCACGAGACAGGGGGAGAGGGGGATTGTGGGTGATGTGGAGAGTGAGCGACCGGATCCACGAGATGGAGACCGTGAAGAGCGGCGAACAAAACTAAAACGAAACAAAATAGTATAATAAATAATCGGCTGGATTGTGACGAGTTGTGAAGCTACCTGGGGATGGGAACCCTGATGACGACATGGGTTTCCTCTGGCGAAGTGGAAAGGGGCGGAGGAAGATTGGTGTCGGTGTCCTCTGCGCACTCAGAATCGGATACAGGAGGTGGGAGAGATGGTGATCGGCGTTTCCAGAGAGGGAGAGAGTACGATTTTGTGACCACGCGCGGGCGTCTTCGTGAAGGCGAGTATTCGGGGATGAGGACGCATTCGTTGTCGAAGCGCACCATACGGCAGTCGTTCTCTGATGCAGAAGAGGTGCCAAGGGGTTCGATGAACACGACAGATGTCGACGTCGAGGCCATGTGTAGCGAGTCGAGCCGTCTATGTGATGTGCAGACGGGGGTAGGGAGGGAGAAAGGGAGGATGGGAGGAAAAGAGGAAAGAAGCTAAAAGTAGGTCAGAAGAGGATACAAGCGGGGCATCGGACCATTTATGATTTTACTTCACAACCCTGAATGTTATCCTCTCCACCTTGCCTCTCGTCTTCCATCTCCGCCTTTTTACCTCAGTCTTTGCCTCTATCGTACCATCTTCCGACCTTCATCAGCCTATCTAAACGTTAATTTAGTATAAGAATTTTCATATTTGCTCAGAGACGGCTTTTACGCTCTCGTATCCAGGAGACTGAATTAATTATCATTGGTCTTGAAATTTTTACATAGCGATGTACACACGCTAAGGACGCAACATGGTCGTGTCGTGCACGTCGTAGCGTTGTTGCGTTCCGTTCCGGACGCAAGTTCATACTGATGCATACACGGCATACGCACACAGCCTGTGCCCAACCACGCCTCTTCCCCGGGAACCACCCGAACGGCGAAGTGCACCCAAGCCCCGTCTTGAGGGCCTCGACGCACCACTTTCAATGTACATAACGCTACATAATGCTACCACTTAAGGCGATTAGCTAGTTAACCAGGGCTACCCGACTCTGTGGCCATGTGGTTGATCAACTGATCAACACCTGTCAGACTTTTCCTGTCTGAGCACGGGACTGAGCGAAGCTATTGGGCCAGCGAAGGGTCAACAAGTCACATTATTTGTTCACCATTCAATTTTTAACACGCTGGTAATCTGGTGTGGGGATTCGTGTTGGGAAGCGACCCGTACCCGAAGAAGAGGCTGGAGAATGTTTATGCGTTGTAAAGACTCGAGGTGTGGACTAGAACGGTGTGGGATTACCACGGAGGGTTCAGTACGATGTTGGATGTGCGTATGATACGCGCTACGCGTCAGTCGTCACTTGTCGTTTACCCCCATCGTCGACGTCACGTTCCGCGGGTGTTGGAAAGTGCCAGGACAAAGTCCGGCGTTCATCATCAACGCTCATGAATCAACAAGACGTCAACCGTCGAATCCAGATCACCACTGGCGCTTGTTTTCTCGACAAAACTGGGTTCCTCGGTCTTAATCATCAATGACGATTGGAGGCGAGTTAGTTCGGCGTGCCGTGGGCGTGCAGAAGATCAGATGGGGATGCGTACAGAGGTTGTCTGATGGGAAGTGTTGCGAGATGTCAGGAGCTGAACGCCGAACGCTAAGGTAGGGGATGCCCGAGAGTCTTTCGGGAAGTTCCTTGGCGACTACGGGATAGGGCTCAACGAGCGGGGTTGTGGAGGTGGCTGGAGTGATGATCCTGAGGCGTAGTGGGAGTATCCCAGTACACGGGCGGACATGAAATGTTAATAATAGTCGTAATAGTAGTTCATGAAGGATTAATAAAAGAGGACAAATTGTGGAGGGGACGTCGGGGTTCGGGACGGATGGCGCTTGATGGAATGGTAAAAATCACAAAGTCCTTAGTGCTACGTTCCTAGAGGTGGTAATTTCCCAGAAGTCGGGACTTGTGCAATGGCCTCTTTTTTTTTTTCCTACCAAGTCCACAGGCCGCTCTCTAGCACTTCTGCAATGATTTCCTCCTCGTCGTGAAATTTATCGGGTAGATGCCTTGAATGGAGTTGGGGAACAAAAATAACCGGAAGAAAATCACAATGCTCCAGAACGATTGGTTAGGTGATCGGATGTCAAACAAGAGACTTGTGAAGCTGGATGTGAGCTCGACGCCGCGACGCCTTCTACCCTGTTTTGCATCACAGGAAGTATTCGACGTCGTGATATGTCGTGATTAACAGAACATACCGCTGCTTATCGCAGCAGCGGGTCCTTTCGACCAAGTATTCGTGATCTCTATTCTTCTCTCTTCTCCCGTGGTACTGCTTTTCGTTCCCGGTCACGTTCTCATCACTACCACGCCCACTTCCAATCCCGGTAAAATAGGCCACCCCTCACCGGTAATTGGCATCCGATATAGCCGTGCCTTCCCCTGTTCTTGAACCATCCCACACGACCACTCACACTCAGGTACATATAAGTACGTGCCTAGTCTCTTTCCCTCCACTTCCGACTCTTCTCGTATTCTACAATGGCTGATCGACTCTCACAAGTTTCTGGGCACCTCTCGAACACCCATGGGAGGGGTTTGCTGGCCGGTGAAGTTGCGATTATTACAGGTATGTGGTCCCATCTTTTTCCTGCTGAGGTGATACTCAAACACTTCGGTTTGGGCAGGTGCCGGTCAGGTATGTTGAATCTATGCTCGGTGCGAGATCGCAAGTTGCTGAGGAGGGATTTTGTAGGGCATCGGCAAGAGCTGTGCTGTCCTTTTTGCTAAGGAAGGCGCAAAGGTCGTTATTAGCGAGTGCGCTCTCCTTCCTCCTCTCTCATGTTCTGCATCTGAGCTGAGGGGTTGATTCGTGTTCCAGTATTGATGAGAAACGCCTAGCGGATGTCGCGAAAGAGATTCAAGCGTTCGGTGGAGATGTGTTAGCCGTTGCTGGTGATGTCGGCGCTGATGATTTCCCGAAGAAGATTGTGGATGCTACTGTTCAGTACGTATTGTCTTGTGATACAGACGTCCTTAGGATGTTGAGCACCTGGTGCGTAGGAAGTACGGCAAGATTAACCACATTGTGAACAATGGTGAGTGGTTTTCGGAATTTAGGGGGAAAGATACTGATAAAGTTATGTTGCGCAGCTGGCTTCACTTTCGACAAGATGCTTCACACTACACCTGATGATGCCTTTGACATCATCCTGAAGATTCACGTCCGTGCTCCATTCAGGCTCATCCGCCAGGCAGCCCCCTACTTCCGCGTCAAGGTAACATCTTCCCCTTACTTCCATCCAACCTATTCAACCCCTTAAATAGGGCGACAACCGCGAAAATCGTTCCATCATCAACGTCTCCTCAACCTCAGGTCTTCACGGCAACGTCGGCCAAGCCAACTACGCCGCTGCAAAATCTGCCGTTATCGGTCTCACCAAAACCATCGCAAAAGAATGGGGTCCCTTTGGCGTACGCGCCAACACCATCGCATTTGGTCTCATACACACACGGTTGACCGCTTCCAAGGAGGCAGGCGTGACCATTGAGATTGAGGGGAAGAAGGTTGCATTGGGCGTTCCAGGGGCGCAGAGACCCACCGGAGATGCGGCTGCCAAAAACCCCGAGGCCTATCCTCTGATCCCCTTGAGGAGGGGTGCTTCGCCCGATGAGGCTGCTTCGGCTGTGCTTTTGTATGTTGTTTTTTTGTCGTTTTGGGTCTTGAAACGGTTTTGATTGTGGTTCGTTTTTTTAGCCTTGCTTCGCCTCTTGCGTCGTATGTCTCTGGGCACACCCTTGAGGTCACTGGTGGTGCAGGTATCTGAGTTTTGTGCCCTAAAGGGAAATCTGAAGCGAGATAGGGGCTTTATATTTATTGACAAATCGTGTAATGGATATTTCAGCCGTGTTCATGCTATATGTCGTGTATCAGTGGCAGTTACGCAATCATATGTGCAACTAACACGGTGAGCTCGGCTGATGGGAAGATATGAAAGAAATGTTGGCACTCAGCGCTACGCGCGGAGCTTGGTTGATTTAATGGAACCGTGATCAGCTCTCAGACCCTCAGGGTTTTTATTTGCAAAGTTAAATGGGCGCTAGATTCCGCCGACGCTGGGTGTCAACCCACCCGTGTAGATCTGCAGGATAACCCGGCGGAACGACGGGACGAAGGCTCAGGAGTGAGCGGGGAGTCAGGAAAGAGGTGTCTTGAGTCGTTGAACAGTCAGTGTAATTAGGCCAAATCCAGAAAACATCTATGTTAAGACATCTATTGCTCTTCCTAAGCGTAGGGTAGGAACATCACAGACGAGATCACTACCCAGAGGGTCTCTAGATCTAGGGAGATGGCCCACTATAGAAGTGCGTGACTTTCCAACAACCAGACAACTCGACGCAATGGAGCCTTCATACTCCCATCTCCACCTCCTTTCATGGCACCACAAGCCCTTCACTCCTCTTGTCCGCAAATCTCAAGCTCTTTTCTCGGCAAAGATACTCCGGAAGCCACATATCTGCAGGGCTGATTACACCCGAACTTTAACCCCTCAGCGCCTCATGTCAGAAGAAACAACCCCGCTGCCTCATGTGCTATCTATGCCAAAACACCATGGGAAAACAGATAGATTTGCCCGTTTGCGTTCTGCTGCTTCCGAGGTCTTGGTCGTCCCTCTCAGGCTTTCGGTCTCAATCTCACAAATACGCAGTTCTCCTTCCGATAATGATTGGCCTTCTGCGCAGTTCCCTTCTGGTGGCCGAGGCCTGCCTGACTCGTCCCTGGATGTGTGGTGATGGACGGATTCATGATGATAATGTGATTGACATGGGAGCCTCTTCGGGAGTGCCAACTGCAGGGAGAGATAGACGTGAACCAATGTGTTGTGTCCATTGTGCTATGATTATCACTCTTCGGCTGCTTTGAGAAGGACGTGTGTATGGGTATGGGATGCTTGGATTGGGTGGATTGCGGCACCCACTGTCTGTGTTGGACTTGGGGGCCTTGGGTGGAGGAAAGGAGGGACAAGAATAACAAGCTTCTCGGTGGAAACAAAGTTTTACGCGACCGTAGTCGAGTGAGGACATGTGTGTAGCGTGTGCACTGTGTTACGCTCAATGTTCTATGTCTGGTCCTCGCTCCCTGGTTTGGGGCTCGGGTCCGCATTTGGTTTTGGATTTTGGGTTTGGGCCTGTGACCCAAAAGCATTGTTGGATTGTTTTTCCCCCGTTCCTTCCTCCTTTTCCCTACTCCTCGGATCTCGCTTTTGGCTACTCTTATAGGCCGCAACAGTTTGCGCCTTTGCGAGAGGAACGGCAGGGTCCAAGGCTGTGATGAGCTTAACCGTGGAACATCTAAACATTCGGACTTATTTCCCAACCGTGCGGGTGTGAATATGAAAGTGAAAGGGGAAATGAAGCTGGTCTCGAGTCGACATTGATGTTGGCGGTGATGGAATGAAGGGACCCCTAGGTTATTTCCGAATCGCACGAAAAGCAACGGAAAACAGGGATGGTCGCCGATGTACCCGACATATCCTGTTTATTAAAGGCCTCGAGGCGAAGAGAGTCGTAGACGACAGGCCAATCGACAATACTCCCCTGTCATAGCGCATTTTAGATCAGGAGCATATGATATTTTCAACCCGGTCCTTGCGGTCTTTGTCGCATAATGACATGACGTGAGGTCTGGGGACCCTTTGAGAAGGATCTCGCCGTGGGATTGGGTAGGCCCCTGGGACCTGTGGACGCGCAGAGCACTGCAATTACTGGATTGCGACGACGGGTTTGGAAATGACTGACTCTCGTCAACCCATCACAGACGCATACAAGTGCGATCAGAAGGTGTCTTCGGGCGTGTGGGTTGTATATGTATATTGCTTCTGATCTTGACCAATCAAGATTTGAAATCTTCTTCTGGCTTGACAGCGAAGAACTCGCGTAGGACTTTGCGGGCTATTCTTGACATACATAGACTCTCTGCTTTATTGTCTCCGTTGTTCTGGTTATTATTGGGTATTCGCCGTTTGCTCCAAATGTCCCTTGGTTTGCCTTACTCCTGCCAAAAGGCATAACGGGAAGAGGAGAAGGAGCACCCGTGTCATCGAGGGATAACGAATGGTGTACATAAGGGTAACCATAGGCCCAATTCTATGGCTCGGACTAGTCTGCACTGATGCTAGACGATATTGTATTGCTCTTGTCGCCCAAGGGTGATGTAACGGCGATTGAGACCGCAAGACCATTAGCGTACGCAGAGAACATTTCCGCGTACCGAATCATGACGTTTTCGGGAAAGACTATCCTAAATGAAATTGCCGGTCGACAGGACTTACACGCTTATGTAGTTCAGCGTGGAGAGGAAATCACTTGAAATTTGGGGTACGGACGTATCCTATGGGCGGCACGCGGAACAGTGGTCGCGGACTTTTAAAGTGCATCAACGGGCCCCCTCGTTGTGTTGTCGCCACTGGACTCGGTGTTCCCGAGAAAACTCAGAATCTGGGACAAGCTCATTTAACCTTTCTGGTGCATACTTGGCCAAGGAAGTGGGCGACAGGTGACATACGGGGTAGGCGAAAGGGATGGAGCGGTGTCTCGTAATGGTCACTTCATCGATATCGATAACAACTCAATCCGTAAGCCCGCAAGCCTTAGATCGCTAGCTTGTCTGTACGGAAGCAAGGTCTCACTCACACATAGATCTATCGGATCAAGATCCGCTTCCCCCTACTTCTATAAATGGCCGCTGCAACTTCGTCACTTGTCCTCCTCACCGGACTCTCCTCGACTTTTCGTTTTCCTGTACTTTTTGTTGGAGTTATTGTCGTTGACATGGGTGTCGAAATTGTCCGTCTACAACCGGGCGATGGCAAGACGTTCCCCCGGCAAGGAGGTGCTTCCACCAATGCTGTTGGGCTTTGTTCCTGAGTTGACATTTGAATGTTGTAGACAAGGTCAAGATAAACTACACAGGCACCCTCCTCGATGGCAAGAAGTTCGACTCGAGCGTTGACCAGTGAGTCTAACGTAGACTTCACCGGGTCTACATCTCATCATGTCTACCCAGTGGTGACAAACCATTCGTGACACAAATTGGTGTCGGGAAAGTCATCAGAGGGTGGGATGAAGGTATTCGCTTCGATACAATCCTCGGATTGCCCTATTGACCCCTCGCATCGTAGGCGTGACAAGGCTGTCCAAGGGCGAGAAGGCGCTGTTAATTGTCACGCCCGACTATGTGCGTCGAACTTTACATGTCCCTTAATCTCCGGTCTTACGATACTCTAAAACACAGGCCTACGGCGCACGAGGTTTTCCACCGTTCATCCCGCCCAATGCCACCCTCAAGTTTGAGGTTGAACTTCTCGATGTGGTATAGAGTCCATGTGCTTTCTGGACGTAGTTGTTTCTTTTCTCATCTTATCATTTTTGGGCTTTGGGGGAGGTGTCGAGCACCTCCGCTATATTCTCGTTTCTTTGCGCTTTCTTTCCACTGCAGCACGAACCACCGCTCTCTCCCTTTACGATTGTCACGGCCCACTAGCATCTTCCACTTTACGCTTTGGCGTATGCATTATGCTCCTACATCTTGCACCTCGTGTACTCATTGCCACGCATCACATTCCTCATAGAGACATTTTGTGTATTGCACCAATGCACTACTTAAGCTTTGAAATTACTTAACACAGCCTGGCTTTCATTTTGCGAAGTATCAGCAAGTATTATTGCACTCTATGCAGACCAGAGCATGATGTCCCCCCTCGGCTCCGACTATACCCTTATGTTGTTGCTGTACGCAACACTAATTATAACGCCCTTAAGGGGATGATGTCAGATTGGGAATAGATGGTTGTTTATTAGGACTCCCTCGAGGCTCAGGACGATTAAAGTTGTTCCTTGGCTTTCGATCGAACTGATCACAAACACAATAGGATGCACACAGCTAGGCTATCGTTCGCCTGCATTCTGTCAGACGGCGGGGCTGCTGCCGAGTGCTGACTCAATTTAGACGCAGCACGCTAGCCTTGGAGGACTCTTTCCTCCTGGTCCAGCATGGCTCGGTGATAGCCATAACTAACCTCCAGAGTCTAATCTCTCGGTCTATCTGATGATAATCACGATCAATGGTCCCGTGGAATGAGACCATGGAAAGCCCTTTCGCATGGTCTGTCATATACCGATCTTGGTATTTCCCTAGGATAACTCGGTCCATGGGACATCGGGTGGACCGGCTGACATATATGGGGTAAGTTGATTGTCGGTATGAAAGTCGGATTGTTTGATGCACGTCTGGTTTGTGTTTGATATGCATGCCCTTAAAGTTTAAGTGGTGGTTGAAGCGGCGGTCATATGACGCGGAGACAGCTGAATTTGAAGCGAAGAGAGACGATGTCGTAAGATGGATGGATAATAATGCAGTTGCCCGTGATGCTAAAGTTATTGAAGGCGATCATTGGCGTGATCAAGTGAGATCTACTTGTATCAGTCTTCCTAACTAGGTCGATTGCACTGTGAAGGCATCTCGGTGATAGTGATTCGTATCGCATACAGTGTGGTTTTAGTCGGCTTCTCCACTAGATTTGCAATATCGAGGAAGTGACGGAAGGAGATTTTTCTATCGTTCAAAGTTCGTCCATAAACCAGGCGATCCCGGAGCAGCTATTGATCCCATGAAACGTGTTGTACTTGTTATTCCCATAGTCAGAGGCGGTAGAATAATACGTCAACGCGAAAGAGAAGTTCAGCTTGCCTTCCGTTGTTCTGAATCCTGGTTCTTGGTCATTAACCATCTTCGAAAATTTGCCACAGTTAGACAAGCGGTGCACACGCAACAATCACGGCTCTTTTCCTGAACAATGCACGTAGGGCTGGCGTCAACCGGACAACATAATTCTCGCGCTACGGACGTGCGAAGACATTAGAAGTCCTGTCAACTCGGAATGAATTCGAGAACGATATAGTAAGGGCGAGTCATCAGACAGTGGAGGCGCTCAGGCTCCAAGCTCCAAGCACTTCATTAGCAAGTTCTTGGATCGGCACCAGCTCTCAGGTGAGCGTTCAAGGAGATTGTGATTTTGTTCATATCGTAACGCTAGTATGGGTAGACAAGCCTGCTTCGTCAGGTCAAGTGAGCTCTATTTGATAAATATGACGATCGGGTTCCTATTTTTACGTTGCGCTTGGACTGCTATGGTAGGCTGCTGCGGAGGTTATCGGTGTATGTTTTCTGGTCACGCACAATCGAGTGGCAAGAAGGGCGAATGGTTGGTGGAGCGGGAGCAGTCAGCATGATTCTCGTGAGATGCTGGAGCCGCGATGCAATTGGGGTCGATTATAACTTGATAGCGGTAACTTTATCGCTGGATGGTTTAGGGGCGTTCCGGTTATCTTAGGCTGAGCACGTGACCAGACGCTTCAGGTTGAGAGTTCTTTCCGAGGAGATGGGAATGAACAGCTGTATACGGGCTTTCCTTGATCGTCATACGATATGACTGGAGTGGGAAGTGCTGAGACTTTGTTGCATGGATACATCCTGAGCTTATTTCTTGCGACATTTTTCCAGTACAGAGCCCTTTAACAACATGTTCACCGGGATAAGTGTTCAGTGTATGGATAGGAGTGATGCATCACAAATGACGAGGGATGCCATTGTAATCACCCCGCAATCGATATCAGATATCGATAAGGATTGAGTGCTGTGTCTCTGATTACCCCCCGGACTCGGAATAGAATTCGCTGCTCTTTCTTGGAACGTATGAAATTGTGAGGTGGAATCATCAAATGGGATACTGCATTCGTCGATCTTGATACACTGATGAACCAAGATCCAGCCCCCAAGTCGATCTAGAGAGCCCTCGAATTCTCCAGTGGAAGCAGATGCGGTTGTGCGGTATATATACTGCCGGATTACCAATGGATAGACCCCCCAACAAGTGATCGATTACTTCGTCTCAAAGCTTCATCACTCCCTCTTTCATTTCTACATATCCTTCTTAGTTATGGTGCGGCGTTCGCTTTGTCCCTCGGCTCTGGTTCTCACTTTGACCCATACTCCGATGCGCTGTGTAGGGTGTTACTGTTGAGAGGATCAGTCCTGGAGACGGAAAGAACTTCCCGAAGAAGGGCGGTGCGTTGTAAAATGCCTCCCTCAACATTGTTCCACTCATTCTTAAGTAGATAAGGTTCGGATGCACTATGTCGGAACATTGGAAAATGGGACCGTCTTTGATTCTAGTCGGGATCGGTACGTAGCTGGAAGCGAAGCAATGTTCAGTCAATTGATAACACCTCTTCCAGAAACAAGCCTTTCGACACTAAGATCGGTGTAGGCGCTGTTATCAGAGGTTGGGATGAAGGTATCGTTCTGTGGTCTTTATCGTCTTCACAAGCCTGACATCAATCTCCTAGGTGTCCCCCAGCTATCAGTCGGCGAAAAGGCTAAGTTGATCATTACACCAGACTATGTACGTGCCTTCCCACTGGAAGCAGCGTCATACGTTTTAATTTACACATTTATTCGTCCCAGGGGTACGGTGCAGGCGGCTATCCGCCAGTCATCCCACCTAACTCAAAATTGACTTTCGAGGTTGAGCTTTTGGCAATTAACCCCTGAGATAATCTTTCTATTGGGTCGCACGACAATTGGAAGAAGCAATAAACATTTTTGGAAAGCCTTATATTATGTAATTTGATGTCTGCTGGACCTCTACCAACCTTCTCAGTGGATGCACTGAATGGAGTTGCCCATGTGTCTGGTCTCCCGTAATACAAACTACAGCATACTGAGACTGAGCTCGGCAGCCGGTGGGGATAGATTAACCTGGAGGCATAGATATCCGTACAGGTACTCCTCCACTCCCTTCACAAGCTTACTGTTGCTTGTTTTGTTTGTTCTACAACTCATCTCACATTGCTGGCAACTCGAGCATGGCAAATAAAAGCACCCGAGTTTGTTCAGCCTCGGACGAGGCTTGACGAAAGCAAATTCATGATATGGGCCAGGAGACCTTAATTTGATCTGCGTGATCGCGCAGGATTTTTGCCGCACGATTCTCGTCATTAGTTCTTGCACATCGAAGCACGCATATAGTTTGCTACCATTTCTTTAACCATTTCTGCCGCATTCGCATCGTCATTAGGTGTGTTCTCTCAGACCTCCCTCAATCTAGTACAGTCGGAAAGTCAATAGATGTGATGATGGCGTAACAGGCGTGGCGTTACTGCTATGGCATCATTATTATCTGTTCGAGATCGAGGGTACTTAAGTACTTACTCGCACGGCGGCATCAGAGAGGGCTTAGCAACTGCCAAAATACACCTCAGTACTCAGCCCTCTCATCTTAATGAATATTTCTCGCTCAGACTAGGCTGCTCTTGAGCCAGATTAGTCACAGTTTGTCGGCCTTGGCATTTCTACCAGCAACAGGGACCTGGCGATCTAGAAAGGTCTGTGGGCATCCCAAATTGCTTACCTTTATTCCAACGTGGATTCCTCGTCAATTCGCCGCTTCTCAAGCAACAGTCTACAGCATAGGTAATGCAACGGGAATGACGAGGAACCGCTCATAGGAATGCATTGTTTATGACGGATTCTTCAACCGCTAGCTCCGCAATGCTCAGCAACCAAGACCCGGATAGTGTGCTGGGTGCACCTAGCGAGACAGACTTGATTCAGATCCCGAGGGCCCGAGGATATCAGCTCCTGTGCCTTCACAATTCCTCGCGTTGATCACGGCTGGGTTCGCTTTATGTGCGAACGGAAGAGGCCCGGATGAACTTTCTCCTCGAACAATCACCAAAAGGGTGTGCATGAGGTCTCACCTATACCATACGCCGTTCTCGCCGTGTCTAGGCCTAATGGCAGCAACTAAAGGAGAATTAATGACAGGTTTCACAGTTCGATGTGTTTTCCCGTCAGTTATGTCATTCAACCTTCTTCGCAATTGCAGCAATGGTCGGACTAACTCTCACGTTGAACCCCCAGCTCATCCGGATTGCATGGAAGTGGATGTAGATCGGCATAATTACTTATCTCCTCACCGCCTCTACCAGATTTTTGTTATCGTTAGACCCTTTGTAGCTAGTGAAGTCCAGTTGTATGTCCAACTGTAATCATAAGATGAATTATCGCTATGGTGTTCCCTCATCCCACGTTCTGCCAACCCTCCTCTGTGTGTTGTCAGTTTTGCTGATGGAAAGGGATTCAAATAATGAACCCCCAACCCGTTGCAGGGCGGAAGCTTCAATTGGACACCTTCCCTGAACGCGAATCTGGTGGGATTCTGCATCTTTTGTCGGACGATTCGCGAGCTATCATTCGTCCCTGAGGACCATATATCCCTTGTGGATTTTCTTGTTAGAGGACCGCCTACGCCTATCTCCGTCACACGGCCCCCGGCTACGTCTTTAAAACAAAGTCGCCTTAGCTTCGAACTCGGTCGCCACAACTTTGTAAACCTAATCTTGTTGCGAAGGGCACGTTTAATCATTCGCATGGTCCTCGCGGTTGTCGTAGAGAACGGCAGTCGGATCGGAGAAGCACGAAGATCTACTTGCGACAAAGCCATGGGGGGAGGGGAAAGTTGAGGCTTTGAGGGGGCGGGCACGACGGGTCCAATAACATGGGAACGAAAGGTTTGTGGCAGTAGTATCGTTGGCAGCCGAATGAATGAAGTTATAAAGGGCCGTATCAGGCTCGGATTGTTCTCTCCAGTGTCTAAGAATTGGTAGCTGAAGGAGCGGCCGGTTCCCCAACTTTCCGCTCCGCAGTTACTGGTTCATGAATCAGTAAGTATAGCGGGTCTGTCTTTCAGTCCGTGCAAACATACCCCAAGTCCTTCGATCCATTGGACATTGTTGTTTAGACGCGGTTGTACCCAACCATTTGAGAAGACAGTGAAGATGGAATACATGCGTGCATTCGCCCCATACTGAAGGAAGTGTTCAGTGGACTATAGGTGGAGGGAAAGGATCACATTTACTCAGCGGACAATCATCTCCCGGCATTTTACATGACGGGCAACACCCCTCGAAAGGAACACGGCAGATACCACAAACATCGCCCTCTCCGTCTACATCATCCGGATCATTATTTCCTGTGTTCCACCTCCATTGTGCAACGGCGTGCCAGTGTTTGACGATAACTTTCATAAGAGACCAGGCAATAAGAATATGTAGGCGGACGTAAATGGTGTAGAGTCTGAACCGGGCTCGCAATGTTGGATGGGCGGCACATCCTTGTACGCTATTTGGTCTTGTTTACGCGTCATGATTCCGCGCCATCAATAAGTACTAAATCGTGCCTCATCAAGGCTTTACCCCTATACGACGCGAAAAACAATGAAAGGCAAGTATTGCAACTACTGCAAGAGGTTACCTCCGCTCTTAATCTCTGAACGTAAGACCCCAACCTTTCAAAGCTACCCGAAGGCATCACCGGACGAACGGAAACCCTTTCGAGGGTCGCTGAATTGCTTGGCGTGAAAGAAGTGTCGTTTTCAAGGTGACGACTGTCTTGCTTCCTCCCGATGTTGTACGTGCTGACTAAATGCGCCAAGCTAGCATATCGTTAGCTATCGATAATCTCTCAGACGAGGAGCTAATGCTCCGGTTATCGAATGATCGTCTGGATTTCATCGAGGAAGAGCTAGCTTCCAGCCTCGCACATGCGTCTCACGAGCTCCAGCTAATACTCGAGTAAGTGACGAGAACTCTCAGAATACAAGCTCACAAGTATCTAGGTGGAAAGAGAAGCTTGAAGCGGAACTTGCTTCTTCAGAAACCCCTGTTAGTCTCGAACGTAGACGTGAAGCTTTGATCCGAAAAGCAAAAGAGAATCATAAAGAGCTTGAACAAACAACTGTTAGTATCTTGTCGACAACCTCTGGATACATCACCCTCTCATGCTTCCCACCCGCAGTCAGACACAAAGGACCGGCCATCAATTACAATAACTCAGCTTCTCAAGCAGCAGGAGAAAAACGCCAAGAAGGAAGATATCCTTAAGGTTAAGAGAGCCAAACTGAAGGCATTCCAAGGACTACCACCAGTAATATCAACAAAAATCATACATTTCGACCCGTTTAGTCGCTAATGATGTCTTCCCAGAACCTGGATCTCGCTAGGCACGAACTTCTCCAAGCACAACAAGAACAGATAAAGCTCATACAGCTCCGGGAGAGGCTACTTGGCTCGATGGCAGATAGTATATCGTGAACGTATCCCGTTACATCCAGAAAATCAGAACCACCGGTCTGTAAACAAGAGACACGAAGTCCAGCGATAGAATTGATACATAGTGATACATTCATGATCATCCTATACATTAGTTCATCACCAAGTTGCAGGGCTGCATGTTGTGAGTAAAAAATTTGTCGCAAAGTAAAGGCGTTCTCTTACCCAAAGGTTTTGCCTGGTTCGAGTTGGCGAACAGGTATCGCATTACCATCTGCGCCAGTGAATGGCACCTATTGAATGGCACACCGCCGGTGATTAGTAGGGTATGCTCATCGTCTTCGAGGTTACTCACAGTATTGCTAATCAATTCAGACGTTTTTCAGCAACGGTTTAGCACGGAACAGCTTGTAGATTACTCACCCCCACCATGTTGAAAGTGTGTCGGCACCAATCTTGATTGTTCTACGGTCATTCTCTGATCAATCTTAGATAGGGAAGTACTAACCGCTCCGTTCTTGGGGAATTGTAGGCTACATAGCAAGGGAACTGAGTTGGCAACCACAAGCCGATGAAATGGACCATACCAGAAGAAGATTATGACAATAGAAATCGCGACTCCGGAGTCCAGGGCAGCCGATAAGACGTCTAGTACCTTGGTGAGTATTGTGTCCTGGAAGTAGACTCCATCAAACGTACAATTATATTTGGTCCACCAAGAGAAGTGGCGCCTAGTGCACACATTTAGAAATACTCGCAGCAACCTGCAAGTAAAGAAGCCTACCTCCGGATAACATATTGGAAAATAAATCCAACGGCACTGAGTAGAAGGAAGGATGAGGACCGCCCAAAATAGATCAGAGATCTGACACTCACGCCCAAGGCACATAGTTGATGGCTGTAGCCGGAGGAATAAGACCAGTGCCGTTGAAAATGACTGGGCTATC
Organism: Podaxis mareebaensis; assembly: GCA_018524725.1. Classification (NCBI taxonomy): domain Eukaryota; kingdom Fungi; phylum Basidiomycota; class Agaricomycetes; order Agaricales; family Agaricaceae; genus Podaxis; species Podaxis mareebaensis. The sequence continues at coordinate 229,199 of JAEUWP010000503.1, forward strand.
TCAGGTCTTCAGTCAATCCAGTCTGCATATGGTTTACATCTTGCACTTACAAGCTACGTGGGATGGGTTGTGAGATAATACATGACAAGAAAATTTATGCACTTACTTGACGTATTTCAGGAAGCTGTTTGGATATCTCTTACTCAAAGCCCATGGAATGATTGGAGCAACGGCGCCAATAAGGAAGAAGAATACAAGAGCTGCGGTTTGACCGTATATGAGCGTCATATATGCATGATAGCTCCACAGACATACGGCTGCGATTCTATCTGTGAGAACGCCGGTCGAAGATTACAAAAATAAATGGACATACTAGTAGGTTTGCCCTTTGGAGAATTGAAGGGCAGGTCCAATGACACCTACAGGAAGATCAGGCGCCGATTCCGGAAGCTTCGCTCGCACAACATACCCCACTAATCGGATGATTAATTGATTGTTAGCAAGGATTAAAGAATACTCACAATGATACTAGCCGTTCCAAAGACTTGGGTGCTTGGGCAGATGAATCTGTATCGATGATCAGGCAAAGGAATTCGTATGCAATTTACGGCCTCAATTTACCCATCCTTTTGATTAGGGTCACACATGTTCCTGAATGAGGTCGTTAGCGGTAGGACATATATAATATACCTGGAGTTGTCTCACTCAATATTAGTGAACATCCAAGCCTGGACACCAAGCTGGACTGTGCCAGCGACGACGGCTGCTAGAACCTGAGCAAAGAACATGATGCGAGGAGGAACTAATCGCTAGTCAGCACAATATTTCCGATACACGACCCAGATATGACGACGAACTCTTCATGTAGTGGCCCAGTTTGAAGTCAGACGTGAATTGAAGGGCTTGTGCCATTGTCTGGGAATTCCGTTAGCACACATTTGGGATGACTCCGAAGTGGAAAGGCCATACAATGTATCCCCAAGTCTTGAACATCATCATAGCGACAGGACGTCCGGGGAGAGCGTAGCCAATGATGAGCTCAGTAATGACGCTACAGGAATCATCAACTCGGGTATTCAAACTAGAGTATGTGTATTTGGGCTTACTTCAAGCCGACTTGCTGGTTAGTGATGGCTTGAATCATGCCGATAGGAATGACATAGGTAAAAGCTGAGCGAGGTCAGAATCATGATACTCCGGATGAGGGTCAAAGCGAAACTAACCGATAACCAATGCGAGTACGAACGCCCAAACTGGCATTTGACTTGGCCAAACTTCAATACTGATGATACCCAATGCAAACATGGACGCAAATATAATAAGATACCACCATTCGGGAACTGCGCGTCGGAAGGGGTTAGTCTATGCGTTTTAAACGGAAAGTCGATAGACGTAGGAAGTGTTACCTTGAGGGTAGCGAGCCATCAAGCGCGCGTGAATATCAGCTTGTTCATGGAGGGAGCGGCGGGCCTGGACCCAAATCTGTTTTCTGAAGTACAAGAAAGCGTGCACCAAAGTGGCTGTGATAGAAGCGAAGGAAAGGCTAGCATAATCATGAGGCAATGGTGAGTATGTGGGGTCAAGGAATACGTACCCGTAGGAAATTGCGAAAGTAGTTCTAGATTAAACCATCAGTTTGGGCCGAGTGACCCGAAAAAAAAACACTCACGAGATAAATAGTGGACTATAACTGTGATATGCGTCGAGGTCGATGGTAGCTTCGGGAGTGAGAATTCTCGTGACGTTGTATTCAACACCAGTATTGTCATATGAAGTGCGGGAGGAGATACTGATCATGAGTTAACACCAATTGCGGTGGCCTCCGGGTGATAAAAAATGACTCACGGCATATACTCCCCATACCAGGTGTTGGTGAACTGCAAACATTGTTGGCAAAGCCTTTCTTGGAATGTCTTGGCGAACTTACGTGCAAAACAGGGCACAAGAACCCTGTAAAGTAGGCTCAGCTGTAGCGATAAGCCACGACGGGAAGTGACTCACAGAAGAAGAATACGAAACCGGCGAAAATGTTAGCTTCAGCCCACCCTAGACCGCGACAGGTTAGACTTGGCCTCTATTCAGACCTTGATTCGAATATACACACAAGGAGTGGCAAGAGGAGAGCCAATGTAGCTGCACATCTAGGTCAAAAGATGTCATGATGGACAATGGTAGGCCTTACGCAATTTGGCTCCAGTCGAAGGTAATGACGGACATTCCCTAATAATACGAGATGTAGAGGCATATTGCGATTTCAAGGCTCCCAACGCACCATTCCGTGAACATAACTGTATCAGAAGTATATCAGGACACGAACCTACCGGAATCAAGAATAAGCGACGCACCCAAACAGTTGTGCGATTGCTTGTAATAGAAAGTGGTGAGGAGATAGTATATCGGTGAAGATTACCCACACTCACTAGTGTTATCTGGTCTGATCCAAGTAACCCATGAGAAATACGAAAGCGCCTGGACTGTGAATTACAACCCGTTTTAAGCCTTTCACATGGAGATACGAGAGCAGATCCCATTCTTACAAATATAACCCGGGAAGAAATCTGTGAAATGTTCATTTAAGTACGTGGCAACGCAAGTAAGGTGGAAATAAATAACGTACACCAAGTGAAAGAAGCCAAGAATCCGTAGACAAAGAAACGTTCACGGCTGATACCCCCACGGTTACCAATACCCGCATATTTTTGTGAATGTAAGGTGTTGAACAGAGCGCAATTGACCAGGTTGGTGGGCCAGATCATAGACGGTGGTGCCACAAGGAAGCGCTTCGCTACTCCGCCAATGGAAAACCCAATCAGCTGCGTAGACATCACAAGGAACCATTGATCTGTGAATGAAAGTATCTGTGAGCACCAAGACTAATTTCAAGGATAAGGTGCTTGAGGTGGACGCTCCCACGTACAGCTGAAGTTATAGGTTTGGTTATAGTACACTCGCTGGACCGCTATGATATCGGTTGCATAAGCCGATTGCCAGCCAACCGTGGCCTGAAAGGAGTTAATGGCAGTTACCGTGATGCTTAACGGTGACATACCATGATCTACAGTAGGATTAGCGCATGGAGTAGCGTGTATATTAATGAACATACCGTGACCAATACATGCTCCTTCACAGTAAAAGGTCCCGGATTCAGCTTCAAGCCAAAAATCGACCAGTTAGGTAGGAAAGCCGCCGCTGCACGACCGATGGGGAATGACAAGAGCTGGGCGACGATACCAGTGATAGTGACCGAAGGGTAGCGGAAAAAGAAAAACTGGTTTAGGCCAGGGATGAGAATGGCCCAGATTAGACCGATGATCCATGACCGCAACGTGGAGACTGGCATGGTCGGATCGTCTGTGTTAGCTACGGCCGAACGGACCTCGGGATAGGGACTTTCGTCATCGAAAACGATATGCTCCTTGTCCAGATTGGGGTCGTCGAACTGCGCGCCCGTAATATCCTGTAAGGCATTGTGAGATCCGGCGGTATCACGACTGAATGCCTGCGACTTACGGCAATATGGCTCTCTATGTTTGCATCGCCTACTGAGTACTGAATAGACGAATTGGTATTGCCACTCACCATCGAGAGCTTCTACAGTAATACCCTCCTCCAGCCTCTTGTCGTCATCGATGGAGTTCTCGCTTCTGCGCCTTTCGTGGGCGACTGTATAGTGAGGACTAGGATGAGCCATACTGCCTGCTAGTGGGACTCGAGATGTCCTTGGAAGGATCTAATGACGGGGTGTGGGATTTATATAACGGCTAGCCAACTTCCTGCGAGTCTTATCAGGGCCAAGGCCCCGCATTGGTCTTCCTTCACATGCAGCTGGCCTACTGGAGAAGCTAAATTCACATCGTTGACCGTCGATTGGACCAAGTGACCACTGCGGAAATATGTATGAACCGGTCTAGGAACTACTTCCATCTTTACCCATTTGCAACCCACGCGATTCAGCCAATGGGGCCAGAGATTTACCCATAGTAATTGGCAATTAAAGGAATGCATCGGAGGTTAAGAATCTAGCGGACCACATGGGTAATGGAACCTACACATGTGAAGATGCAGGGATCAACGTCTCATGTAAGTATTTGTCCAAAAATAACCAGGTTACGGCCCAACGACCTTCGGAGCCTCTTCAGTTGAATAATTGCCAAAACTTCCGTGCCCTTGGACTGAGCAATCTATTCGGACAGTCCAAGGCCAATGGATCGAGGCAGCCATTATCTTTGGAAACACCTCTGCTGCAGAACATCCCTACCCAGCGTTCCGTAAGGCTTGCGATTCATTTCACTGTACAGATAAGGAGCCACACTGTGGTCGTCACGTCGTGAAAGTGCTCGGCAATCAAACGGCGGCGCTAGATTATCGTCTCCGAGTGGACCTTGAACGACTGTACAGTGTAGGGTTGGCTCCACCGACGGGTAGTAATGTCGAGAATTGAGGTACTGGGGACCAGTGTCACTTCGATTCGCTTCGGTTCACTTCGCGATAACACTAACTGGGGTATATATCCTGTATATGAATGAATTCTGCCGGCGAGAACCTGGAAGCATGGGTTCGAAGTTCCCAAGTAGGACAGTAGTGTGGTACTGACTTCTGGAGTCTCGGGTACTAAAACTTTGGCGTGTGGGGTAGACATTTTTGGATACGCCCTTAAGTACTGTTACAGGCTGTTACAGGGGCCTCGAATTCGTTGCCTGGATTGGGAGTACCGCGTGCAACTGTTGCAAGCGAGAGGTGACTGAGGAAGACGGCCTTTTGGGACGCATGGCCAAAGTAAAGATCTATCAGGGTGCTTGAACGCTTTTTTTTTCGGCTAGACATAGACGCAACAGATGTTCGGAAGACGGGCAGAAAAGGAGAAGTGAATGTGAGAATCCGTGCACTCGTGACTCCAATCTTCCCTAGCTATCCCAATTCCAACAATTGCACCACAAGTCATCCTGTCCCTTGTTGGCCTTTCGTTTCGGTCTTCTCGCGACCCGCAACTGCGTCACTGGGAGCTAGATTTCTCATTTGACCGATCAGCCTTCAGTATCATCGTACTTGGTGGTTGTGTAGGATGGGCGCTACTTCGTCACGAAACTCGAAGGGAGACCTTGTGAAAGGCGTTGGGCGGACCTGCGTCTACGGGCCTCAAAACGGAATGGGCTCACCCTAGGATATCTCAACCACAGACTGGATGAACCGGTTATGAACAGCCACGTGGACCGTTCGCCCGATTATTCGCCGCCTGGTAGCATTGACCATGAAACAGCTGTCTTCTGTTCCGCTCGACCTCTGAAACGGCACGACTCGGCTCATTCCTGTAATATGTCACAATCCACGTTATTACCCCGCGGGGTATGCAATGAGGGCGACCGGGTTCTCCCTTTCTTGTCAAACCACCCGGGTGCCTTGATCTTCACTCTTGTGCGGATCATTTCTGACATTCACATATATAATCGTGGTACTCAACATACTCAACAAGAAGGAAGCGGACCTAGGTGACGCTTATGCTATTTGTGAAGGCGCTATCGACCCGGAGAATAATTGTTAGGCAATGGCTGGGTGTTCGCCCTCTCGAGGGTGGGAGATGGCATTTTTAGGTGTGTGGTCCGCAATCTGAGATGTTCCTCCATCTTCCAAATTGAGGAGCTAACCATGCGGTCCATTCCTCAGATTAGGACTTTATTCGGTCGACAACCCGCCGCATCTCATGCTCCTGAAACCCGTACCCACCGGCCATGCCGAGGCTTATCTTCATTGTCTTCAAATACTACCCAGAGAATCAACCCAGACCCACCTGCGCGGATGCTATCACTAAATGGGGAACTCGTCACCCTCTGTACCTTCATTTGCCCACTCGCACGCGGCTGATTAAGCTATTCCTTGTTCGTTAAGGACGAGTAGATTGTGCTCACCCCAGTGGGACAAGGACGGTATCTTGAAAAGACAACAAACGTTCTACCTCAGAACGAGACAGAAGAGGGAAACGAGCACGATCGCGTCTAGCCCAACAACCAAAAGATACCGCTCACGCGGCCCCGAATCAAGCCTGTAGTTCAAGGATATGCCCGAGCAAGACAAAAAGGGAAGGTCCAGAGTAAACGATAGTTAGAAGTCACAGGAGGTAGACCAGGCGCAAGCGACGAGGAAGAGAGGGAAAACGAGCGACAGATTTCGGAGCGTCGAGGTTACAAGTGCGAGTCTGCCGGTGTCCAAAGATCCCCCCTTTTACTACTACTAAGCTTGTACTTTATAGTCAGAATACGAGTCCGTGCGCCGTATGCTACTGAAACGAGACAAGAGGTAAACTACGAACGGATATTAAGAGTAGAATGGTATATGTAGTAATACGAGTCATAGCCGAACCCAATGAAGTGCTTGAGGCATAACGATCAAGGGTATATACCTAATTGCAGGACCTTCCCTAGGCGAGTATGCCTGTACGAGCATCGCATGATCCAGTCGTGATGGACGAGCGTTCTGTTGCAGTTTTACGAGCAAGCGAACATCAGGCCTCACAATCTCTACAAAACCACAGGCTCCTCGTAGAGAATGGCGTTTCTCTAGGGAGATTTCACGTGAGAGCACGAGGTGATGGAATAGGGGATGCACGATAAAAGTTACGTAGCGGATGGTTCACCATAATAGATGACCGATATATGCTATATATTCCTCGCACCCTATGTGCTTGTTCTGTCTTCTCTCTCTGCATGTTGACTTATTTCCGTCCCCGGAGCTTCGCTTTTAGTTGAATGCCGAGGAATGATTATCGATTAATGAACAATCCTCAACTCCCCAGACATCTCCATGATCCCTCGTACCGACAGCAGCCTCCCGAATAGCCAGGGCTCTACGTCCTATCCAGGTTGCTACGATATGCCTTTCTGGCCGCGGCCACCGCCGAAGCAACCGTGCCACCGAGTGTCGACGTCATGGTCGGTAGACTTCGATGAGTGGTACAGTGACGAAGAGAAGACAGATCAATCTATAATTATTACTACTGTTTTTCCGTCGAAGTTGTCCCAAACCTATGCGTTGACGAGGGCGGCCGGGCATTTTGCCACCCGTGGTCGGTAGGAACCAGCGAGCGTGCCTGCTAAAAGAACTTGGGAAGGCCCGTCTATCCTTGCCCGCACGAAATGTATCGCGCAATGTACCAGAATACGTGTGTTCTGGGCTACGAGCAACATGAGTATGGCCGACGACGTGAAGCAGAGGGTGAGCCCCCCATAGCATTAGCAAGGGTGTAGGACGGGACCTAGATCCCTTGCAGTCCAGAAGACCATTAATGCACCATCCGCGATTCAGGTGTCGGCGTGAAACGGAATGTATGACCATGGAGATGACATCGACTTGGGTATAGCTTGCGTTAGATGGATTTGAAGACGTCGGAGTGGCCAGGAGCCATTCAGAGGTACAAGGATGCTCCCAGATGATAGGTCCTTGAATTATGACCTTCAACTCGGAACTCTGCTGGTGAATCAGGTTTGGTAATCCGGCCTCTTCCAGAATCGTACTCTGGTTTATGGTTACAAAGACTTCGATGAGATGTAACTAGTTGTTCAACAAAGGGGAGACGCTGAAGAAATTCTTTGCAGTTCAAGCTTGGGTGAGGCAGAAGTCTCTGTTTACGGAGAATGAAAAAAAGGAACAAAGTCATAATTGTCATGTGGCCGAATCTCGCTAACGCGATTTTTGGAAGCAACCCCAAGTTAGCGAACAGTAACCTAAGCTTATGTTTGCTCCAGGTGAATATCCTAGTCTCTGGTATTTCTGGAAGTTCTAGCTACTGGACTCTCCTCCGACTGACGGCCGTGAGTGTGTTTCTCCTCCCAGCCTCAAGACCTTAGAGAATCTTTGTTCACGATAGACGTCCGGTTTTTTCTGAACCGGTTCATGGACGACGGATTGACATCCCATAGTCAAGATTCCGCGGGGGGATTATCACAGGCTCGAGACAACAGCATGACATAGTACTACCGTAACCACAGGGCAAACGACAAGATACGAAGGGCTTGGATAAGAGGCGACCAATAAGTTAAAGAGAACGAAGAGATTGCATTGGATAAATAAAGGTGAAATGCATCCAAGAAACAAAATCCAGGCAAAATGTTGGGAGCATGGCATTCCTTGTGTTCTGTATACCCTAACTTAGCGAATACAAGCCAATAGCTGCGTTCAAAATAGGCTGTAGCTGTAGCAAGTTCTGTAGCATCCAGCTTCATTTTGGAGTGCACTTAGGGAGTGGAGACACTACTGAGATAGGTTGGGCTGGGGCCCGCGTTAGCATGGCAGACTGCAGAGTAGAGGAGCCACTGGGTGGGTGGGGTCCTCACTCTGCGGGTTCGTAGTGTCTCAATCTCGGGACTTAGGGGAGCATGTATGGATTAGCCTAAGGTGTATTGTGGGATGTATTGTTCATTACTGGGTTAATAAACTGGGCAGGTGGGTGGGAACAAGGCAACTATGCTAGAACGTAGTGGTGAGGCTCGACATCGATGGTTGAGGTTGGTGGTGTGGTAAGGAAGAGGAAAAGGAATGTGCCGCCATTGCTCAGCTGGATGCTGGGTGCCAGCAACTTCCATTCACTGGCATCCTTGCTCAATCCAGCTTTGTCTCGGAGTGCACTTAGGGAGTGGAGACACTACTGAGATAGGTTGGGCTGGGGCCTGCATTAGTGTGGTGGACCACAGAGTAGAGGAGCTGCTTACCCAAAGCCGAGGACTGTGGCAACTGTGGTGCCACCAGCCCAACCAGACACTATCTAGGGTGTTCCGAGATGTAGCCAGTGTGCTGGTTGACCACATCAGCAAATTGGCTTAAAATAGTTATTATATGTTGATTTATATAATTCATCTGAAGAATAAGATGGACTATAACAGCTAGAAAAACATTCAATTGAGTAAAAAATGTCATATAAACTTTTTGAAGGTATAACATCATTTACAAAACCTTATATTGTCTTTCTTATCACACACAAAACCTTTTATTGCCTTTCCTATCACACACAAAGGTTTCACTTGGAATATATCAAATGCAATCATATTTTGAGGATATATAGAGAAGAACAAGCAAATACTGCTAACTTTTTACCTCAAAAACAGCTTATGGGAATTATCAGATACTGTGAAAGAATACTCAGACTGGTGAAATAAGCTGAAAACACCTTCCTTTTCCAGTAACCACCACCATCCACTCAGTGGTTGGTTATACATAGCACTATGGGTCATCAAAAGAGATCAAATACTCCTAACTACACTCCTGAATCCTTCAAGGAGGTCCCAGAGACTCCCAACACTGTGCTCAACAAGAGCATGGCATTGGAACCTTCCTTTTCCAGTAACCACCACCATCTCCCTCTGTAGTCAGTTATTCATAGTATTATGGGCAAAAGAAGAAATAAATTTGAACCCCTCAACCTTTCTGAAGTCCCTGAGACCTCCCAGCAACAACGCCTGACCTCCTCAAGTTGGTTGGATCTATCATATCACCCACCACACACATTGGAGGATCTAAACCATCCTCCTACTCCTTCCTCCCAGACCAACCCAGAGGGCTGACAAACACCTCCTGAATGACAATGGATCAGGGATCTATTCACCCCCACCCCTACACCTGCTGGTGCTACTGGGCAGTCCCAGAGCTCAGCCTCTTTTGTGATGGAGCTTGACACCTCCCCCCCTCCCCTCCATGAGCAGACTACCCCCAAGGCCAAGACTGCTCTTTCTGCTCTCCCCTCCTCCCCCACCCCTACCAAGGTCCAGGATGAGAAGGAAGAGGAACCCACAACTATGTCGTCCATCATTTTAGAATGGACTCAAGACATTCTCAAGGCAAGCCAGGAAGATCTCCCCCCTGACTCTCACCTCTATGCCACCATCTGTGACTTCATTGCTGTCATGCAGTCGAAGAACATGTTCACCAATCATACACCCCCCATCTGTTGACCCCCCCCTTCCCCAGGCAGTATTACTGCCTTGCTATTCCTAGTGCAGCAGCCTCACCCCCAACACATGCCATTCCATGGAATGGCTGACTCAGCAATGGCAGACACTCAACCAGCACCTGCTTCCCAGCCCTCCACCCAGGCTCTGGTGCTTTCTCAGCCCCCCCCTGTGACTCCCACTCCACATGATAGGCCCAGACCTCCCTTACATGCCCCTCAACCTCCATACAACAGGCCCAGCCCTCCCTCATGTAACATCAAGTTTGGCCCCTCTGGACCCAACCCTTCCACAAGATGTAAGCCTTATTATATGACCTGGGGTCCCACCTGGCATCAATTCTTTTTGAGCACCAGTGCTAGCAACCTAGCTAGTACTCATGTCTCCCTCCAGTCCCTCATCATGCACTTCAATCAAGCACTTACTCAGACCAAGTCAGCACTCACCATTGACTCTGGCTGCTTTCACTCTGGAGTCATCACCTTCTCCACTGGTGGTGTCCCTTCCCAGGCAGACCTTGATACCTTCTCTGCTTGCCTCCCCTCTGCACTTAAAAGCACTTCCATCACCCTTCCTGTGTCCTGATCTTTCATCAAGATCATAGATGCCCCCTTTTTCTCAGCTGATGGATTCACCCTCATGGCTGACCAGGTCAAGACTGAGGCTTCCACCTCCCCCTTCTTCCCCACCTCTGATGTGCACCACCTGCATATTGTCCACAATTCTGCCAAGTTTGACACTACCACTGTGTGGATTGACTTGGTTGACTCTCAGTGTGGCACCCTTGCCACCTCTCTCATCAACAGGCACATCATGATCAATGGTGCTTCCTGTCTCATCAAAGGGGCTCATACCCATACCAGCACACCTCAGTGTCAGCACTGCTGGCACTGGGGTCATCCTTCTGATGCCTGCCACACTTGTGTGCCCAGGTGTCCTCTCTGTGGAGGACCTCATTCTGAGGCCTCTCACCATTCCATGGCTGGGTGTTGCAAGGGCAACCCCAAGGCAACTCCCCCCATTCCCCCCACTCCAGCAGGTGAATCCTGCCCTCACTCCCCCTAGTGCCTTAACTGCTCAGGTGCCCATTCCTCCAATGACTGCCAGTGCCCATACTGGTGACATCAATTCAACTGGGATTGGATTCTCAGGTGTTACCAACACAATGCTGAAGCCAAGGAAGCCCCCTCCAGGGGTCATAAGGGCTGAAGTGTCACCATATGCTTCTCCTTTCTGGCATGCCTTCTCCTGGCCATGGACCGCCTTGCTGTGATTGGTTTGCTTTCATTCATATTGTTCAGGGCACCTGTATTTTTGTTGTTGTTTTCTGCTTCTGTTTCTTCTCTTCTCTTACTCAATGGGACTGCTATTGCACACCCATTTGTATTAGTCTAGTACTAGTGCAATAAACTGTTGATTTTAAAAAAAAAAGAAAAAAAAAAAGAGCATGGCATTGGTATTACCACCCAAGAACACTCAGGGGGCATTTCTCTAGAGGACATGATTCAGTCCTCTCAAGGCCTTGTACAAATCTGAGACTTATCCAAGGATCAATTCATGGTCTACAAGTTAAAGAGTTCCTCTTCAGGTCCTTCTTCTCCCTCCCCTTCTTCCCCCAGTCCTGCCAATACTACTGGACAGTTCCAAAGTTTGGCCACATCTGACATGGAGCCAAGTCAGCACTTACTGTTGACTCTGGCTGCTTCCACTCTGAAGTCATCACCTTTTCCACTGGCAGTATCCCCTCCCAGGCAGACCTCAATACTCTCTCTGCCTGCCTTCCCTCTGCACTCAAGAGCACCTCTATCACCCTCCCTGTTTCCTGATCCTTTATCAAGATTGTGGACATTCCTTTCTTCTCAGCTGATGGCTTCACCCTCACAGCTGACCAAGTCAAGACTGAGGCCTTGGCCTCTCCCTTCTTTCCCTCCTCTGATGTGCACCATCTACATGTCATATGCAATTCCACCAGGTCTGATACTGCCACTGTGTGGATTGACTTGGTTGACTCCCAATGCAGTACCCTTGCTGCCTCCATCAGTGAAATGGCTCAAAACTATTATTACATTTTGGTCTATGTATAGTATTCAAAAGATAGAATAGACATTAATAGCGAAAAAAAACATTCGAAGCAGTATGTAAGGGCACACAATGTTTTCGGCGGTATAACAGCATGGCCGAAACATTTGAACACGTTTCTTACGCCATCGAATCCTTTTGTTCAGAATGTATTGACCCGCAATGATATTTCAGGTAGATATTCATATTCAACATTTTTTCAGCATTCAAAATGTAAAATCTTTCCATTTTCCGGAATAATGAGCGAAAATGTAAGATTAAAAAACATTGGCATAACATACATGGGCATATTAGTGTTAGTAGTGCTTAAATGGCTATATAGACAGCAGATCTTGCGGGCATAGGAGAGATTGTAAACCGTTCAGGCCACATATCGCATCAGCCCTGGTGATCACTGATTAATTTTAGCTGACCTAAATATAACGTGTTCTACAGTACCTACAGTATCTACAGTATCTACAGGCCCTACAGTATCTACAATAGACGTTTTCAAGTGAAAAACCCCTTCAGACCCGTGAATATGAGCAATGCCCAATTATTTGTTTGTACATGTATAGTGGGAACATGAACTTTGCGACTTGGAACTGATCTCGTCTCTCTTTTCAATCAAGCACACAGTATTGACACGCTACAGAATGAACACTTTCCAACTGGTTGCTCTGTAAGTACTCTCATAACAGTCCTGGCACCTGCTCACTGACTCTAGATACTGCCGCGTCATCAACCGAATCTTTCGCCGCCTCCGTCGCAACACTCAATCTGCTAGGAACAATGGTAAGAAAACAATATTCTTCAATGAACGGAAGCTGAAAGCAACACAGAAGACAGTCAGAACAGTGGATACAATGCGGACAATGAACAGGAAATGCAAAACTCACCTAGGACCGAGTCAGAATGTAGATTGGCCGACAATCTTCGCGAGGATGACAGCGACGAGGACGATGCGCGTACATTGCGAAACAAAAGCCTAGATAGGAATGAGGAGGATGGAGGTGAAGAAGAGGGCGGTGACAAGGATGAAGGGTATTTAGCGGACACAGAGACATAAGGCATAAGGTACGCACCGTCCTTCGTTCCCAACTATACTCTCTCCCCAATGTACTCAAAAATGTGTCCAGTGGAATGCCGTAGTCCCTACTTCAGTATTCCTTTCATAAACCAAGTTATAGAATTCCCTTCGTTGTTTGTGCTAATCCCAGCTCACAAGTACACGGTCTCTTCAGACTTGGGATGACAAGACATCCTGCCGGGTGCGTATCTAGTACTTACGAACCGAAGCTTTCACCACCTGCACCGCAATTTCCAATTTGTTAGAAACACCCATAAGATGATGCATTTTCTCCCATGAACAAGCACTGGAAGCCGCACGGAAAGCAAACAGGATGGCAAATATGATGTAGATGGCAGGGGGGATGCAGAAGACTCACCTGGGATCTCAGAACGAAGATTGGCCGAGAATCCTCACGAGGACAATGACAATGACGAAGATGTGCAACGTTACAGAATGACAGCCTAGATGGGAACGAGCAGGGTGGAGACGAGAGGGAGGATGGTGGTAATTGGGGTGGCGATGCTGAGGACAAAGGATACGGAGGCATAGAGTATGTACGTTCCCCATTCTCACTCCCCCAACGCACTCAAAATGCCTCCGATTTTTCTCAGTTGAACGCTATGCTCCATGCCTACGAAGAACACCCACCCAGGCTCCGGGAATGTGGGCTAGTCAAAAGACGAATGTATGTCTATGTTACGAAGGCAAAGATACGATGCAACTGAGAAAGAGGATAGGAAGTGCAAGAGGATGGGGACAAGGAGGAAGAATGTGTCCAATGTAATTTCACCCCCCCTTCCACATCCTCATCCTCGTCATCTTCATCATCCTCGTTTTCCTTCTCCCCTTCCCCTTTTCCTGCTCTCTTTCTCCTCCCCCTCTTCCTCCTGCACCTCGACAGACGGCTGAAAGAATCTCCAGCCATTTCCCTCAGAATTTCGCCGCTCGATCACCCTTCCTAGCAGTGGCAGCTCTCGCACCCCTTCCTGCACCAGCCCTTCCAATCCTTCCCCTTCCCGCCCTGGGTGCAGACGCAGGTGACCCATCGTCACCCTTACCTCTAGCCCTTTCTGCCACAATGACAAGCCCCTGGAGTAGAAGTGCAGGAAGCTGGAGTGTAATCCTGTCTGAGGCATTGGCCGCTTGGTCACCCGACTCAATATTGCGCCTTGTAATCTTGATTTCGCCTTGTAAGCCAGCCGTGACTGAGTCGAATACTTTGTTCATGACAGTACCAGGAACAGAACTTGAATATTTCAAGACGCTTTGAAAGACATCAAGGACCTCTGGATCTTGGATGGCATCACCAGAGTTGGCGACAGCTTCGACAGTAGCTGTTTACAACCTGTTAATTGAGTGTCCTGATTGCCTAGGATGATGCACTCACCTTTGAGGAGCCTTGTAGGTTCTTCTGATGAGAAGTCACAATCATTTGGTGTTTCATAGTTTTAGAATCTTAAACAAGCGCACTGACCTAGCCGTGGTTGTGGGCAAGACTGGAATGGTGTTTGGTTGATGCTGAGGTTTTTGGGAGTGGGCAGGGTTGAGGGTCTGTCA
>JAEUWP010000461.1:0-57740 GCA_018524725.1 Podaxis mareebaensis
TGCCTCTGTGAACCATCTAGTGAGATAGCCACCCCCTAGCAAAGCTTAGGCAACCAGTGATAAGGACCAACCTAACAGCAAGTCTAATCTTAATGAGTGTTACAACCTAACCTCTAAGTTACTAAGTTCACTGTTAAGCATATTCATCTCTTTGTCCTTGTAATGAGTCTCTCTCATCTTTGGTATCTTTCTAGCATGTGTCCTATGGAGTGTACAATCTATACAAGTTTGCTGCCTAGTGACCACCTGAAGTTAAACTGCTGAGAACAGAGTCAGCAGAGTAGGCCCTTCAGACCCATATAGGACAAGGCTCACCTACTCACCCTCAATACAAGGATAAGCCCCAGCTTAGGTACCACTTGGTCAAAGAAGAAACCTTGTAACATCAAGATTAGACTTCCCTTGTGTACTCATCCCACATTGTAACTTCATCCTGACTACCTACTCTCATTGCCTTGTGCTATGTTTGTAGTCACCCTGAGGTTCTCATTGCTTTGCATTGTGCTATTGGAATATCATTGGTTGTTATAGTAATGCCACTTTAGTCTGTAAAGAGGCCCAATATGTATCCACAGATCACATCAAAGGAGACTTCTCATGTACTAATGGATCAGCTATCTTTAAACACTGGCCTTATATAATAAGGTCAATGCATCAAGATAGTTTGTCTGTAGTTGCACAATACATCTACTCCTCAGTAGAAGACTTAGGCAACTTTGAGAGCAATAGAGATATAAGAGAGCTTATAATTCATATCACTTTTGAGTTGATAAAGACTTCTATTCAAGTCTCCACCTAACCAAGTAGAAACAATGCTTTCTACTTGTTAGTATTGATGGTTTATATACCTATGGACAGTGTATCTAAGTGTGTCTACTGTGAGATGTCATGGGAAGAACTTCTAATTAATGAAACTTCTTCAGGTATTGAGGCTTGACTCAGAGATTGACTCAGGACTAGAAAGAAGTCTAATTCTACTAAGAATAGATAGAAGGACTTCTTTACAAAAACTTCTTTAACTTCTGAAGGCTTCCTCCTATGAATAGAACAAAAGCTTATCAATCTTTAAATATCATATGACTTTGAAGTTTATATAAAAATAAGTCAATCATGTTTATCTAAACTATTGTTTGAGAGATATAGGAATGAAACAAACTAAAGACTAAAGCTTTCAGATAAAACAAAGACAAATTGAAGATAAAGAAATAGAAAACATAATTCAGAAATATATAGTAAATATTTCTTAAGTTCATAACACTGGGCAACAAGATGCTATAAACTTGTATTGGAGACACAACTGTGAGAAATGTTATGACCTTTGTATGAACTCAGGTTGCAACTAGGCAAAGACTTGAGGATGAGCAAAGGGGAAAGAACTAGTTGGTAAAGCATAAGGAATACAGGTGCTCTACCTAGGGTTTATATACTATAGAAGGAGTAGCTAAGAATAGATGAGACAAAGGGATGAGTCAGTGGATGACTAAGGTGAAGTGTAACAAGGGGCTGAAACATGAGGTGAAACAGTGTGCTGAGTAAGTGTGTCCTAAATATAGCTGAGACCATAACAAGAAAGTGCCTTTATATGTGTATTCCCACACAATGAGGTCCCACATCTCCTTGACAGTGGAGCAGCAGGTAATGTTCATCAAGGTAGAGTCCAGGATCTTTTGGAATAAGAGAGATCAAGCAATGTACTTATTATAATCCCACTTGGCAACTATCTTGGAGGTGACAGCAGTCATTGAAGATTGTACAGATGTAGCAGTAGATAGGGGTGCCAAGGTCTTGGCATCTGAAGGGGATGAGATTGAAGCATTGATGGCAGGCAGAGTGGTTATGGGAGTAAAGCTAGCAGCAGGTAGCAGCTTCAAAACAGGGCATTTGGTTTTGCCATTGAAATGGCCCCATGACCCTTTGAGCTTGACTTCAGTGATGAAACAAAAGGAGAAGACCACCCAGTTTGTGCCAGTTAGTTCCAGCTTTGGTATGCTCACAGGGAGGATATTGGTGACACTAGCAGTGGAGAGGGACATAGTGGATGATGTGAGTATAAGATATAGTATATATTGGTAGGTTTAGCAATGGACAGGGCCTATAACCTGAAGGAATGTTACTTAGGCACAGTATGGATGTCATGCCAGTGCAGAGAGATACTGTCCTAAGACAACCCAACACTATTAAGTTCCTATGTAGAACACCTGTCCATTCACTTAGTGAACTAGAGGCTGGTTGGAAATCTTGCAGACAAGAAGATTGTAACAAGGAATACAATAACAACACAGTCACTCAACATATGCATACAAGAGCTATATTAAATGTACCTGAAGGAATATGATAAAGACTAGTATATTAATCAGTATCACAAAAAGGGTAAAGATAAATGCTATCTGACTCACCCCAGCCACTCAACATATGCATATGGGAGCTGAGGGAGTCTATCTACTAGAGCTAATATATATACTCTATCTGCTAAGGGTCTTAGAAAAGGAGTAATGTCAAAGGAACAAAAAGAGATATCAATACATGGTAAATAGTGAAAGGATGCAAGGCTTGTGGTCAAAGAGTGAAAGGTGAAAGTACTATCTACAACAAGAATCATCAAAGAGAGGTGGCATTCAGTATCCATTCATAATCTGAGATTTCAGATCAGAGGGCTCATGTTATGAGCCAGCCTGGTACCTCCCACTGCAACATCATTTATCACACATTAGTCCACAAGCTTGGACTTCCCAACACCTCTCGTTCCACCACTCAAGATACAGGTACGCCAGCCAAAGACTCTACCCACTACTGTAATGAAGCTTTTGCCAACTGCTGCCTTCCCAGCCATGCATCCCTATTCTCTGAAGACTGGCCAACACCTGGACCAATCTTCTATGAGACCAACTGCATGATGACAGAGATATTATGCATCACCTGGGAGAATGCTCCCTTCACTCATGTCTTTGATCCCGATGGGTTATACATTCAGACAATCCACAATAACTTCAACTCCACCTGGGCCCATGGTTGGAAGATGATTCCCTATGCCAGAGAACCCATTGTATTCCTCCACCCCTACATGATGTATCCACCCAAGGTCATCCCACATATAATCAAATATGAAGTTGCCCATGGATTCTACTTTTGAGAAGTAGAAGTCTATCGTGTCGATCCTAACTCTGACGAACCTCTGGCCATTCCTCCCCATTGTACTCAGCTTCCACCCCTCTGCAGCGTCAACTCCAATGTCCCTGGCATTGATGAGTCAAATCCCAAAGAACCCATTGGTGATCCTCCTCCGTATCCACCGCCATACGTCACTGCCGACATATCATCATCATCGTCATTGTCCCTGCACTGCAGCCTCATCTTCCTCCATGAAGACTCCCCTGACTCATTGCCTTCCATAGGCAATTTCCCCATTCCCAGTTCCACCTCGTCTCCCGACTCGTATTCCTCTGACTCTTCTGATGGACATCTTCACCCTGATATGGACTTGTAATAAACCAGTAAATAGTTTCCTTCTCTATATCTCTATTACAGACTCTTCGTCTAGTATTTGTGAACTCGGACCTGAACTGTTTCCTTATCTAGTTAGTTTCCTTTTCTGTCTCAGTTCCTATTCTCATCTAGTTTCTATTTTCGTCTTGCTCCACTCCATAGTTATGCTTCTATTGACTCTTGGACTGATAGTCCTTACTTTGTCATAATTACCAGATTAGGACCTTAGAAGTAAAGCTTAAATAGCTGCTCGTGTACTGGAAGTGCAAGCTTCCTATATTCTTAAATTCAGAATATTGCTCTTGCTTTATCTCTGGATTGATGTTAGCTCACAATCAGTGTGGTAGTAAACTCTCTATTGGTCATACTCTCAACTGATAGAAGTTCGACCTCTGAGTGTGCTTAATTGGACACTTGCCTCACCACCTACTTACTGTGATCCTTCTTGCTAGATCCTAGCGCCTCTGTGAACCATCTAGTGAGATAGCTGCCCCCTAGCAAAGCTTAGGTGACTGGTGATAAGGACCAGCCTAACATTATATAGGAAGCTTCCCTCGGTGACCCTCATGTCCATTGTAAGCGACTAGAAGACGCATGATATCTCTAGGGTGATATGGGCCCTAATCCCATCATGGACCTAGCCAACACTAGACCAGATCTGCGAGTAGACTGCAAATCTACATCAGGAGATATGCCTGAACATGGTGATCAGGATAGCAACCTAGATCTTAAAGGCCTGCAGATTGGAGAGAGGAAACTGCTCCATCTAAAGCAATTTAGACAGATTGTAGGAACCTTGGTGAACCTGGAAAACAACTGCGACCTACTCCGGACCAATAACAAAGGGCAGAGCCAATCCTTGAATGCCTAGATAACTGGCCATTATCTTGGACAACAAGTAAAGGAGAAAAGCACCCACATCAAGCACTAGACCGGCTGTGGGAGACAATAGCCATGCTGTGGAATAACTCTAAGCCACGTACAAAGAAGGAGTATCTGATTGAAGGGTAACCAGAAAGGAAAGATAGACCCCTAGTGCAAGTGTGGATTTTGTGCACTACAGAAATCGTCCACCATCCAGAAGCACAACTGGATTTGAGAAAGATTAAAGCCATACCACAAGAAGTCCTGGAGATACTCGAAATCAAGATAGGATTTCATCCAAGCTAATCAGCAACCACCCTGTGACACCTTCCCTACCACAGATTCTTCAATGCCACCCTGTTCTCAGGAAAAGGAAAACAGTGAGCTCAGACTGAGCCTGATCCTGACCAATCTACCTCCTCTCAATCCTGAAAATCCAAACAACCTAGACAACACCAACCAACCCCACCCTCAAATCCCACACTTCGGCTTCATACCCACTCACTGGAGCAAACCCCATATTCACCACCCCTGCCCGTCCAATGCACCGAATCCTTTCACAATGCTCCTCCCCCCATCAAACCCTCAACCAGTGCCACAGCAGGAATTATCAGACAAGCTTCTCTCGGAGAGCACTCTGAGCGAATTAGCCAAGCAGCTACGACACCGGAACAATCTACCCAGCCAAACCCCCTCCTTCAACACAGAGGAGATCCCGAGCACGTCGACACCGAGTCTGAACACTCATACCACTCAGGAAGCCAGCAGTCAGAATCCCCTGAGGAACCAACACTCCACCCGCTCATCCTCACCCCAGCACAACAGAACTGGTACAACTCATTCCCACCAGAACAACAGCTCTACATTCAAACTACCTCACCCATCGACCGAGAAAGTATCCTCAACAACCTCATCAACACATACGGACCAGACCCCTACAATCCGACTACCCCATATCCCCATTCAACCTCCAGAGCCCAATCACCTCAGCCAGTACATTCCACCATGTTGAACACACAAGACCCAAAGGTTGAGAAGCCCAAACCATTCTACGGAGACCCCTCCGACTACCCACGATGGAAGAGAGACCTACAAATTTACTATGCATGCCAACCAACCAATCTCTCCTCTGACTCCACTAAGATCATGTTTGCCCTCCTCAACATGCGAGGACCAGCTACCACATGGAAAGAAGCCTATGTCACCTCCCATACCACTGGAAACACCTTTAACACCACACAAACCTTGGCACAATTCTTCACTGAGTTGGACAACTCATTTAAACAAGCCTCTACCACCATTGTCAGCATTGACCACCTCACACACCTCAAACAGAACAGCAGACCAATCGAAGAATACATCAACCAGTTCAAGAGCCTATGCACCTCAGCAGGCATTAGTCATAACAAGACCAAAGTCACATTGTTCCTTAAAGGACTGGACCCGTATTACTGCAAAGGCATCATTAACCAAAGCCCTGCCGAAAACAACCCTGAAGCTGTCTACACAGCAGCCTGCTGCACAGGAGGACTGGCGCACTTTCAATCATTTGCTGATCACCCAAGAAATTTGTACCGACACTACTCAAACTCCCATTGCAAGAAACATTCAAAATCTCGTATTTCAAGCAAAGGCTACAACTTCTGAGCATATACACCATCTCAAACAACTTGTAACCCCCCAGGATACGGTCCCATGGACATTGACAACATCCTCATGAATGAGCTCAATAATATTGACAGAACAGATAGCGAATCTGAACAGTCATCAGAAGACTCTTCAGAAGTATCATCCGATGACGACTACTACTCAAGTGAACAAGTTAATCAAATCATCAAAGCAAGAATCGAAGCAGAGCTTAACAACCTCCTACCCCAAGAACTCCACAAACTCAGAAGCAAAGGCTTGTGCTTCATCTGCAAAACTGGCAAGCACTATGCACAATCATGCCCACTCAACAAGCGAAGATCCAAGAACCAAGCCTCCTATTCTCGAAATAGACACGGAAAACAATTTCAAAAACACCGAAAGTCAAGACTCAATAACATTGAAGAAGAGTCAAGTGACGAAGAAGACTCAAAAGGGAAAGGAAAGGATTTTACCCGAAGGGACTAGCCAGCATCGTGTCTAGTTCCAACAACTTGCAAATCGCAAGCAGCGACTCCAAATATTCATTTGATGGATACCCTTGACCATGAAACCCACCTAATTATCAGAAACCTACTCAAGCAATTAATCAAGTTACTGCCCACCAGCACAACAAGATTTTATACCTCCCAACACAAATCCACCTTGACCAATGACGACCTATCGACACACTCACCTTGCTCAATTCAGGAGCAGGAGGAAATTTTATAGATGAAACTCTTATCAATCTATGGAACCTTAAAACATGACCCTTACTGAAACCAATCAAAGTCCATAATGCTGATGGATCAATCAATAAGGCAGGAACAACCACCAAAGAATGCCTACTTAATATCAAAATTGATAACTGAATCACACCTGTTATGACATGTGTTACCAAACTCGGCAAACCCAAGATCATTCTTGGAGCACCATGGCTCATGAAACACAATCTGGACATTGACTGGAGAAAACAAACTCTTACCTGGAGAAACAATGACCCAGATCACATTTACCAAGAACTTCTCCACACTATGGAAGAAGAAGAAATCAACGAACTTAACCACATCACCCTGGAACCTGAATCATTCCTCGAAATCAATTTCAAGGCAAATGCCTCACAAGCCATTGTGCAGCAATACAGAGATCAGAAGAAGGAGTCCAACCCTTGAAAGGTCGTTCCAAAAGAGTTCCACGACTACCTCAATGTATTTTCTGAGAAGAAAGCATCCCGATTCCCACCAAGCAGACCTTGGGATCACAAGATCGAACTCAAAGACTCATTCAAACCAAAGTCATTCAAACCTTATCGACTATCACCTATCGAAATGCAGGAACTCGATAAGTTTATTGACAAAAACCTTGCTAAAGGATACATTCGTCCTTCTGAATCACCTATGGCATCCCCCTTTTTCTTCATAGGAAAGAAAGACGGAAAACTACAACCCTGTCAAGACTACCATTACCTCAACACACACACCATCAAGAATGCCTACCCGATTCCACTCATATCCTCACTACTCGACAAACTCAAAGGATCAAAATGGTTCACAAAATTTGATGTATGAGCCAGATACAACAATATCCGCATCCAAGAAGGTGACCAATGGAAAGGAGCCTTCAAAACCCCAAGAGGATTATTCGAACCAACTGTCATGTTCTTCGGAATGTGCAACAGCCCCGCAACATTTCAATCTATGATGGACCATATATTCGCCCACCTCATCCAGAGAGGACAAGTACTCGTGTATATGGACAACATTCTTATACATGCCAAAACCCAAGAAGAACTACGACAAATCACCCAAGAAGTACTTGACATCCTATGGAAACACGACTTATACCTCAAACCCAAGAAATGCAAATTCGAAAAGCAATGCATTGAATATCTAGGAGCAGTAGTCACTCCTACATCAATCAAAATGGACGCTGCCAAACTTGAAGGAATTAAGAATTGGCCCACACTGAAAACAACCCAAGATATCTGAAAATTTATCGGATTTTGCAACTTCTACCAACGTTTCATTCAGAATTACTCCAAACATGCAGCACCCCTCAATGCCCTGATGTCCAAAAACGTCAAATTTGAATGGAAGCCTGAGCATCAACAAGCCTTTGATGAACTCAAAAGGAAGTTCGAAGACCGACCTATTCTTATTGCACCTGACCCATCAAAGCCTTTCAAAATTGAAACCGATGCATCACAATATGCAGCAGGAGCTGTGTTGTACCAAAAAGATGAAAACAGCATTCATTGCCTGATAGCCTTCCACTCCAAAGCCTTTACCCCGACAGAATGCAATTATCATTGCTCAGAACTTGAATGGTTAGCCATAATTATCACACTGCACACATGGCGCCACTACCTCGAAGGATCGCCTCATGAAATCATCATCTGGAGCAACCACGAAAACCTGTCCCGATACAAGGAACCACAAACCCTCAATAAGCGACAAGTTCGCTGGGTACAATTTATGCAACATTTCCAACCCAACCTCAAGATCAAGCACATCCCTGGTCAAAAGAATGGACCAGCAGACACATTATCAAGACATCCCGATTATGCACCCCAAGAACCAGAAAACCGTGATATTACCATATTCGATCAATCACTGATTGCCATCATTACAGAAGATGACAAACAAGTTATCAAGAAGCACCAAGAAATGGTAGATCCCAACAATGATGACACCCTGGATCAAGAATTGCCTATGCATGGGAAAAGAATCCTGATCCCTAATGAGCCATCACTACGCCACAGATTACTCCAAAGAATACACAATCATCAAACCGCAGGACACCCCAGAATAGCTGAAACATTGCACAAACTCGCCAAATATGTTTACTGGCCAGCCATGAAGGACTACGTCACTGAATATGTTAAAGGCTGCCCGACCTGCCAACGTCACAAGATCATTAGACGACCAGACAAACCACCCCATCAACCAATTCCAGCACCTCAATCAACATGACCCTTTTCACAAATCTCAATAGATCTCATCATGGATCTGCCACCATCCCACAACCACGATTCTATTTTGGCCATAGTGGACCATGGCCTAATGAAGGGGATAATTTTAGCCCCTACTACAAAAACTGCTGATAGCCAAGTCATAGCATCTATTTTGGTCAACTGCCTATTTTCACAATATGGCCTTCCCAATAAGGTCATCTCAGATCGAGACCCCCAATTCGCATCCAAAGCAATGCAAGAACTGTACAAACTCCTTGACATCAAGCCCGCTTACTCTACAGCCTATCACCCGCAAACCAACAGATCTACCAAACATTTCAATCAAGAAATCGAGACTTACCTCGCCATTGCCACTTCAAGCGACCCAAATGAATGGAGCAAGTACCTCCCAATCTATGAGTTCTGCCACAATAACCATCCCCATGCTGGATGCTCCAAAACTCCATTCCAGCTACTCTATGGCTATACCCCAAAAGTGTTTCCAACTGAAATGGAACCTACAAATAACCCATCAGCAGAAAACCACATGGATCGACTAATGGAAGCCCGCCATCACACTATTCAAGCCCACAACCACACCTGCCAAATTATGGCAAGATGCACAGCCAACTATCAACTCCCCACCTACTCCATAGGAGACCAAGTATGGCTAGATACCCACAATCTTCCATTACAAGTCAAATCAAGGAAACTCACCCCGAAACATGAAGGACCATTTGAAATCATCAAGAAAATATCTGCAGTCAACTTTGAACTAAAGTTACCCAAAACATGGCGAATTCACCCTGTATTCCATGCCACTCTTCTCACTCCAGTAACTGAGAATAACTTATATGGCAAACACTACCTGCGACCTGCACCAGAACTGCACAATGACGAAGAACACTACGAAGTTGAAGCAATCTTAAATCATTGATGACTGCACAACCGCCTCGAATTCCTAGTCAAATGAACTGGGTATCCACACTCCAAAAATACATGGGAACCACAGTCTGCATTCTCCAATGCACAGCAAACCCTTAACACATATAAAAGGAAGAACAAACTTCACTAACCACTGGAGATGTCAACCACCAACACCCAACAACCTATCGCCCAAACTGAAGCTCATGTAAGGGCTGGGCCCTTGCAGTCACATATTCATTGTTCCATATCATCTTGAGTCGCTCGTTGTTCATTAATTAATTATTTTCTTGTTTGTCTTGGACCTTGATGGATTACTCAATCCATCAAAAAACATTCCTTATAAATCTCACTGTCAGCTGTCGATAGGACAGCTGACCTTATACATACACTTTGTACATCCCAATACATCGGGTTTATTGTACGTTGGTGTGAACTTAAGGTCTAAAGCTCCCAGTAAGCCTCAGTAGGCTTACATTTTTTTACAATACCCCGCACTTGGGCACATACCAAGTGAACCCATTAAACGCAACCATTGCACTTAAAGCTTAAAGTAAAAACCCTCTCGTCATCACTCACTTAAATGGCCTCACAGCAGAACCACCCCCCTGGACACTATGACGTGTCTGAAGACATGCCACGACATCTCAACGTGATGACATGCAATGCGAACATACAAAACCTACACACCCCATTCACACCTTCTTCCCCATCTATTCCCTCGCCACGATATGAACTGACAATCCCCCTCCCCATCACCACACCCCCAGCAGACGTGTCGGCTCACAAATCATCCACCAACAGTGAGGAAGCTCCCGAGGAGCTTCCCCTATTCCCTGAATTCAAGCTGAGCCATCCCCCAGCATTGCACCCCTCGCCAAGCACAACACACTGATCCAATGGTTCACACTCTGAACCATCAACACTGGAATTCTTGCCCCCTGCTCTCAATGATGTGGTCTCCTTAGAAGACCAAGTCAACTCCGTATTCACAGACTATGGCATTATTAAACACCAACACCAACACCAAATGCTGTTATACACTGAAACAATCGTAGTGGAGTCATACCAGGAAACCGACTCGCCAATAGAAGTCAGCTCCAACTGATTCCACACCACCTATATCAGAGCTTTGACAAAGCTCTGCATGGCCTACCAAAAGGCCCGGGCCACAAAGGTCAAATGAACTGACCTTACGCCCATGCACAGTGTATATAAAATACAACCCACTCAACAGTACCTCGAGCATGTCCTCGACTCCACTAATGATGGGATCACCTATGATCCCCTCAATGCCAAAATTGACGAAGCAATCGAGAGGGCCGAACAACACCCAGCACATGAGCACCATCGTCAACACAATAATGATGGACCGCCGGCAACGCCTCAACCACAACTCCACATTGCAGCCCCTCACTTACATCCGCGCCATCCATCTCCCTCACTGACCGCGTTATTGAATACTGCCCAAGCCGTGGCACATCTACATGTGCCCAGGCAACCAGGGGAAATGGATCAAACTTACAATGAGCACCTCAGCATGCAACAATGACACACACAAGGGTACGGCCTAAGAGCCGCACACTTCACCATCAATGGGTCCACTGTCACAGACAGTGAGATGATCCCAGGGAATGATACCTTCACGAACCAATTGCATTGCTATGCCCCAACCACTGGGGCATCACAATCCTGACCACTGCCTCCCCTGTTAATGCAACCTGACCCCTGGGGTCAGATCAACACCCTCAACCCACATTGGTCACCTCAACTGCCCCCTATCCCTTCTCCCAAAGGGAAAGGACCAATGGGTGTACCATCACCAAGAACAACAGTGCAGGGTAGTAACTACCCTGCAACGAGTCCTGAGACCATGAGATCGCCACTGGCCAAACCCATGGCCAGTGGAAAATCCCCAGCAGCTTCAACATCAAATGTTAAAGCTGAGCTACCTTCTGCCACTAGCATTCCCATGAATGCTGGTTCGTTCCAAGCCTCGAGCACCCTGTTCATATTGCCTACAGCTAAACAAACCCCTCATGCTGATAAGTGGAGTGACTGGGTCGCCCTACAACGAATGTGAAATGAAGACATTCGCACCTGTGGGTCGTCTCTGATAGACGACCAATATGTTAGGTTCAACGGACACATACCCATTGAGGCCACCATGTTGGAACACAAGGAGCAAAAGGCAGCTACTCGAGTATTCTTTGGAGGCCCTCTCAAGACACCTCAAATGGTTAATACCCGCAAAACGGTCAGGATGGCATCCCCACCCCAACAACCATCCTCACAGGGGCATAATCTGCCCCTGCTATACAATCTACATCCCCTCCAAAATCTTCCTCCCATCCAAGAGGAAGAAGGAGAGGAAGAAGATGATACAAAGGAGGAGCGGGAGGTATACACCACCTCATGACTCCCCACACCGAACTGAGGGACTCGTCAATACTCTCTAGTCAGAGAGGTGCGTGATGAGTCAGTAACTCTGGGGATTGTGCAATCCGTCCAGAGTTACAATAACCTAATGTATGATCGTTTACACCAAATGATCGACCAATACCTTGTGCAACCCATCGAGTATCCCGAAGGTTATAAACCTTTGCCAAACAAGCTCCCCATGGAAAAGAGCTTAGAACTGTATGGTGGAAGTCACTGATTCAGAGACTTGTTGTCATTCATAACGAGTCTCTGTGCTGACTTTGCCATGAAAGGACTAGGGGGACAGAGTCCCGCTACAGATTGACTACGAATCCTAACCCTCCAATATTACCTCATTGGAGAGGCAAAGGATATGTTCGTTCATCATGTACTTAGTATAGATCGTAGTAAATACGATTGGACATTCAAGAGTGTCATTACAGTGCTCTATGACAGATTCATCAGGCTGATGTCAATGCACGAGGCTCGTGAAAGCCTCAAAGGGGTCAGATACAATCCCAAAGAAGGGATTCAACACTATTACGATGCCATCTTGGGTTACTCGCAAGACATGGCGATCCACCCTGACAATTATTCTCTCATTGAGACCTTCTTGGAAGGTCTCCCACAAACCATGAGGCACTTCCTCATGTTCAACAGAGGACTATCTCCTGAGATGAATCAACTTGAGGACTTCATGGCACATGCAGCCGATTACGAGAATCGGATGCAAAGCAGTGCTTTCTTCGAAAGGGTACTGAAACCTTCTCGATCACACGAACCATCGGCAGGCTTCTCAAAGAAACCTGCCACAGCAGAACCAAGAACGAGGACTGCATGGGTCCCTCATCGCATATCCGCAGGACGAGATCGCATCCCTGCCCATGAGCTAAGGCAATCCTCAAATGCCTTTCCACCAAAGCAACTGTCAAAACCCCCACCTCGACAATACAAACCCAAGGCTCAATTCAAACCACAGGTACAGAGCAAGGTACCTGTTAAGCAGAACCAAGGGAACAAGGCCACAGAGAAAGGGCCTTGTTACAAATGTGGAAAACATGGTCACTGGGCACAAGAATGCCCAGAGAAGGGGAAACGACGCAGCTATGTATGAGCTGCACACACAGTCGTTCCAGCGAACGACAAAGAAGTTCTTCAACAAGAAGTTGAAGAAATCGAACAGGACTCGACCTCAGATGACAACACTGAGGTCCAAGAAGAACCAGAGCCTAGTTCATCAAACGGAGATGAACTAGTACAAGTCGAAGTCATCGAATCAGACTACAGATCTGATGTTGACGACAAATATGATTTCACTGCCATGATTGGCAACGCAGAAGATGTCAGTGACAAAGATTGTGATGACTTCGATGTCATCGACACTCTCACTGTCGAGCCCAGCGAGAAACCAGACCACAAAGTGAGGGTACGCCGCGTTACCCTCCATAAAGAGAAGGATAAGATCCTTCGGCCCCAAGCCTCCCTCAGCGAGAAACAATGTCTCACCACTCTCGTCAGCATCAACAGAATTGACGCTTGGACACTGTGGGACTCCGGTAGCATGACTACCAGCATCACCCCCACGTTTGCACAAGTGGCTGGCATCAGGGTCAACGAACTATTAGACCCTCACACACTGCAACTGGGGACAGTGGGCAGTCGATCCACTGTCAAGTACAGAGTGACAGTAAACGTCACCATTGGAAACATACATACTCACACGTATGTAGATGTAGTGAACTTTGATCGCTATGACATGATAATCGGTATGCCATTCATGTGTACGAACAATGTTATCCTCGACTTCATCAAGAATGAAGTCAGAATCAGAAACGAAACCATAGTGGTGGCGAACTTTGCTGGCAAATCAGATACTTGCCTGTGTCGCCACCATGCAACTGACAAAAACAAGTCAAGTTGACTTGTGGAGGATGTTTGATGAGATAATATTCGTCGAACATCCATAGAAGAAGTCTGAGATGATGAACAAAGCTCCCGAGGGGAAACATTACCCCATGATAGCCATCACCTCCTAGAAGAGGTCGAGAGTTCCATGAACTCTTGAAGGGGGGACATAGGTCACAGAGGACACAAGGTCTCCTCCAAGAGAGACAAACTGAAGGAAAAATCACACCCTTCACCAAACCAAGAGGGACAAAATGCCCCTCATAGACCACAAAAAACGAGATACAAGTCTCATTTGATGGACAGACCCACTCAGAACCCAATGTTTGAGTGGTACTATGACCCCCACATGCCCACAGAATGGAACGCCATGGTCTGCAGCATATGGGAAATGCGTTGTCCTGGGGACGAACTACCAACCTCGACTGGGTTCACACAACCCAACCTTGACAACATAGTTGAAACCCAGGAGTTTACCAGGGTACATTACCCTGATAAAATGGTATGAGATCGACTCCGCAGTATGATCGTCACTCGTCTTCCAGTGGAAGATGATTCAGAAACACAGATACAAAACACTTGGATCAATGCTGAGAAGAGGAACTGCCACCCTGAGTGACAAGGCCAGTACTCCAAGAAGGACATACCGACGCTGCGCCAGCAGTGGTTCAATGAATTCGAGGACATAATGCATGGTCCTCCAGATGAGCTTCCCCCATTTCATGAAGTAAATCACGAAATAAACCTCATCGACGAGAGTAAGAAGTATAGCTACTTCACTCCCAGATGCCCACAATCCCTGCGTGGGGAGTTTCACCAGAAACTCAACTGCTATGTGAATGCAAGATGGTGGGAGCCACAACATATCTCCCAAGCAGCACCATTATTGTGCATCCCAAAGAAAGATGGTCGATTACGAACCGTCATCAATGCACGACAATGAAATGAAAACACCATCAAGGATGCTACACCCTTGCCAGACCAAGACGTCATTCGAGAAGACGTCACTCGAGCGTGATATCGATCCAAGATCGATCTCGCTGATGCCTACGAGCAAGTCCGAGTACATCTGGAAGATGTAGACAAAACAGGATTTGCTACAATTGCTGGCACGTATGTCAGCAACATAATGCAGCAGGGGGATTGTAATGCCCCTGCAACCTTTCAGCAGTTAATGACCACTATATTTTGCAATGTCATAGGTATATGTGTACATGTATACCTTGATGACATCTTCATATTTTCTGACTCAATAGATGAACACGAAGATCATCTACGACTTGTGTTCGAGCGACTGCACGAACACAAGTTATATGTCAAACAATCCAAATGCAATCTGTACGCAGATCGCGTAGACTGCCTTGGTCATATTATCGATGACCAAGGGATACACCCAGATGAAGACAAACTGACTCGTATTCAGGGATGGCGCACTCCCAGAAACTATACCAACGTCCAACGATTTGTTGGACTCGTCAACTACCTGGCAAACTTTTTGCCAGATGTATCTGCATACACTGGGCCACTGCTCACAATCACCCAGAACAGAACCCTGTTCCATTGGAGACCCCTTCACCAGCACTGCTTTGACATGGTGAAGAGGATCTGTGAGAAGACCCCTATTGTCAAACTGATAGACCCCAGAACTGGGGAACCCATATGGATCATCTGCGACACCTCTAAGACAGGCGTTGGAGCTATGTATGGACAAGGACCCACCTGGGCAGACTGCCACCCAGCAGGATTCATGTCCAAGAAGTTCACCCCTGCACAGCAGAACTATTCCATGCACGAACTTGAGACACTAGCGATTTTAGAAGTGCTAATGAAGTGGGAGGACAAGCTTGTTGGCTACCGGATCCATGTTATCATGGATCACAAGGCGCTGGAGTTTTTCAAAACTCAAATGCGATTGTCTAGCTGACAATGACAATGGATGGACTATCTATTGTGCTTTAACTTTGACATTACATATGTCAAAGGAGAACGAAATAAAGTAGCAGACTGCTTGTCTCGCTACTTTGAAAGCAATACTCCAGGAGAGGAACACTCCCCTGGAGAATATGTCCAAGTCGACCACAGAATCGATCCTCACTGTGAGGACCTACCTCTACAACAAGCCGAGGAGATTGAGCATCTCCTCGACAGAGTCAAGGCAATGGTCAAGCAACCATTGCAGTGAAGCACCTGCCTGCGTGAATGACAGGAAGAACGAGAAATCAAAGCTCGTGAGCTCCAAGAAACAGCCCAGAGACAGGTGGCTCAACAGGAGCCACAAGAACGAATTTTTGAGTCTCCAACACTGGGAGATGCATTAACGGGGAACATCACCACCGAAGCTCCAATGGAGCTCCCAATCAATGTGATGAAAACAATCACATCAGGATACACATCTGACCCCATATTTTCAGCAGTGCTTGAAGCACCTGAGAAATACAGTGGTTTTACCATCAACAATGACAGTATTATTCGAAGAACTACCCCCCAAGGATGGGAGGTAGTATGCGTTCCCAATGATCGATCCTTAATTACAGAGCTTTTGAATAAAGCTCACGAGATTGTTGGTCACTTCGGCAATCAATGGACAGCAGAGTACCTCCGAAGGTGGTACTGGTGGCCAAAAATAGCCAAAGACACATGCATGTTCTGCAGAACATGCGAAATATGTCAACATGTGAAGGTCTCGACTATGAAACCTTCCGGGACACTGCACTCACTACCAGTCCCAACCAAACCTTGGGATTCCATTGGAATGGACTTCGTTGGTCCATTCCCTGAATCCAAAGGCTTTGACTACCTCTGGGTCGTCATTTGTAGAATGATGAGTATGGTACACCTGATTCCAGTACATATGCAGATGAAAGCATCTGAGTTATCTTGGATCTACCTACGAGAGATCATGAGGCTACATGGCCTCCCTAGTTCAATCGTAAGCAATCGAGATTCCAAGTTCACCTCCATTTGGTGGGTAGAACTCCATAAAATTTTAGGAGCTAAGCTCCTAATGTCCACATTGTTCCACCCACAAATGGACGGACAGACCGAATGCATGAACCGGAATATCAGACAGATATTCTGAGCAATGGTCAGCCATGACCAGAAAAACTGGGTAGACAAGGTACCCATGACTGAGTTTGCTATAAACTCGAGTATATTGGCCACTACTGGGTACGCACCATTTGAATTGAACAGTGGATACATGCCCAGTATGATCTGAGAAATACGGGGTGACCTGACACCCCCTAAGGGTGTTAGACTATTTGCTGAAGCCACCCTGATAAACTTGGCGTCTGCTCATGATGCCATCATAGAAGCATGGGTTTTCCAAACCTGCCAGGCAAACAGAAAGAGAGGGCCCGAACCCGACATTAAAGTCAGGGATCTGGTATTCCTCTCCACCAAAAACCTGAACTTGCCAAAAGGCAGAGCTCAAAAGCTCTGCCCAAAGTTCATCAGACCCTTTAAGGTCCTGGAAGCCAAACCTGAGACATCTAACTACTGTCTCGAGCTACCACCAGCCCTGCAGGAATGTCGAATACACCTGACATTCCACATATCCTTGCTTTGGCCCTATAATGCATCAGATGATACACTAT
The DNA here is from genome assembly GCA_018524725.1 of Podaxis mareebaensis. Classification (NCBI taxonomy): domain Eukaryota; kingdom Fungi; phylum Basidiomycota; class Agaricomycetes; order Agaricales; family Agaricaceae; genus Podaxis; species Podaxis mareebaensis. The sequence goes on from JAEUWP010000461.1 coordinate 17,773, forward strand.
TCCCTAGCCGAAATAAACTGGAACCCTACGACTTTGGCATAGATGACAAACATGAATGGTTCATCGACAAAATCATTGGTCATCGTTTCACAAACGATGGCAAGGTGGAATTCCAGGTACGCTGGAGTCTAGGCGATACAACATGGGAGCTGTATCGCCATTGTAAAGACCTAGCAGCTCTAGATCGGTATCTAGAGCTGAAAGGTGCTAACTCAGTTCGACAACTACCATGGATCAGTCAATGACTATCTGTGGAAAAATTGATGGTGTCCAAAATTGGACACTCGACCCTGAGGATTGCATTCCCAATGTTTGGGAACACAGAGACAGGACAAATAACTTTAATTTGTTCTTGCCTCAACACCACCACCATGGACGTGCAACACCCCCAGTACGCCCAACAGCAACAAGATGCATCAGCGCAGGGTGACACAATTCACCCTGCACAACATGGAGGCCCTCCAATGGGCCTCGAAGGGGGGAGGGCAATGGACATATCGTCCGACCCAACCCCCACACCAGTGAACAATGGGCAACAATTCGCTGCCCATCAAGCATTACTAACCAACCTTGTGGGCACACTACCACAAGGTCCAAACATGATGGATCCATCGCATATGCATGTGATGCCCCTGCCACCCCCACAATTCACACAGGGTTTTCCATACCCCGCGTTCTACCCTCCTCCTCCTCCACACATGTATGGTTTCCCACAACCATATGGGCACTATCCTCCACCACTGGCGCCATATCAACAATACCAGCAAACCACCCCGGTGCCACTCACTCAACAATCGCTAGCACCAATCCAACAGATGGCACCAGCCCTTCAACCACTGCATCCACTGATCCAAGACCGGCCAGCTACAACAACACGACCAATGACGCTGGCCCCAACGACATCATCCACAACTGACACACAGAGGAACGATGCCCCTCCATCCCAATCTTCCTCAGTTGCCTTGACCCGAGGAAGGAGCAAGACCAAAAACTCCCCAGCATCCTTGTCCTCTAAGGACAAGGAAAAACAGAAATTAACTGAGCCAGCACAGCCTGTCCTTTCCTCAAAAGCCCAAGGAAAGCAATGAGCCATGGATGTAGAGCTTGAGGACAACCAGTATGTCCAAGAGCTAATGAATCGACTCAACAAGGCAGGTCTACCTATAGACCTGATATCTGAATTAAGCACCAGCTCAAGGCACACTGGCTGCAATGCAATTATCAAGGAGCTTCTCATGAAGCTCTGTAGTCTGCAAGACTGTTTCATCATGCTCAAAGGACGAAACAGCTTACTACAGAGGCAGGTCTCGAACCTGCAATGACAACTAAACAAAAAGTTGGACCACGAAGAAGAACAGCCTGCAAAATGACGTGCGACATCTCAATCGATGACATCATCTCAATGGGGGGTGCATAGCACCCCACAGACCCCAATGACCCTGACACCATGCACCGGTAATGAGGTAAAACCATTACCTTGCCAACATTGTCAACCTTCACCTCCACTGACTGCTTCATCCTCACGTCGGCCACCACCACCACCAGCTGACGTTACCCTACCATATATTGAGGAGGTACCGTCCAGGGACATCGATGTCCCCATGACAGAACCTCCTCAAACAACCCCATCGAGGTCAGTAAAACAGACCCTGAGTGGCATCATTCCATCGGAGTCCCTATTTGAGGGACTCTCCTTTGGCCAACCGATCCTGGTATGCCCACCAGGAACTCTCCTCCCAGAGCCTGAAATCCAACTACATCACGAATTTGTCTGGTACAGCCCAGACGACCCAGATGAATGATTATCAGGCCTGGAATACTCAAGCAACAATGACGATTCCACAAAGAATAGTCGTAAGAAAAACAAGAGCAAACCAAAGGTGTTGTTGTCAAATAATGATGACTGTGCCAATGTATCAGACCACATTGGCCACGGAGGTAGAGTCCCTGACTTCTGGGGACTCTGGGGAACTGAACCCGGCATTCGAGAACACGACAACTTCATGCGCAGAATGTTGTCACATGACGTCTACTACTGCCAGTGAATAAACACTGTGTTTGCTGGTACAAATGCCCGAATTGCTGCAAACAGTGAACTCCAAGGTAGGGAGTTCATTCACAGCAACAAGAAGGGCACTGTCCACCACATCGCAGGCTGGGGTCTACCTATGACCCCAAGACAAGTGATTCAGTTATGGCGGTTCATGAACAACCACCACATCAACATCCACAGCAGGTTCGAAGCATATTTCTTGCTTCAAGAACTGTATCACATCACCTCCTCGACCCTTCCAGAGCATCACAATGATGCTATGGAATTCATACTGAACCTTGAGGGTTACGACCCCAAGTTTTTAGCATCTGGGATGCAGGAGGAGTACATCACCAGGTTGGAACCCATCGCGCATGCTGTACAAGACCACGGCACACGCAATATCCTCAAATGAAATGAGGGCAAAGGATTACCAATGCCCTCCAGACCACAACTGTTTGATATTGACCTTTTAGGTCAATATCTTCTAATACATGGAAACCCCGACATGCACAATGCCTTTAATGGCATTGCATTTGAACGGCAGAAGCTTGTGCACTGCCATTGCATATTTGGATATGGCCTGGGCCGCGCTTTAAGTCCTGATGATAAAAGCACAGCCCAAAGGTTCGTGTGACTATTCGCAGTACTGGTAGCAACCCCGCACCTCTACTGCGAACTCATCACATCGTACAACAGCCGCATTCCCCCAGAATGTGCCTTCGCTCCTCAGAACGGGCCCGTATACTCTATATGGCCCCTAGAAATGACTTCATATGTGTCCCACAATCTGAGCCTCAATGATGTGGCTCATGTTCTCATCTGCAACGGTATACCCATTTCATGGGTAGACCACTCTTACCTTTTTGGGCTGTGGTGGTTAAACCACACCTATCGTGGTGACCAATTACACCATGACTTATACGATGAACATGACAACCGCTGGGTCGAGTACCTCGACCAATACCACGAGCCCCTGGCAATTCCTGAGTGGGATGGTTGGAGACATCCCACTCTCAATGACATTAACTGATTCTTGTACTTTGAGTACAAGAATGCATGACAAGCAAAAGGAGAGCACTTTGTTCCCTGAGGGTGGTTACCAGCAGGAGCATTGCCCTTCTTCCAGCTCCTCCAGAACCGCAATTACCCCCAACGCCTGCTGGAACCACCCCCCTCTCAATTGCAGCTGGCCCACCCCCTCGTGCTGACCCTCACTGGGTCAACACCTACGATCACCGAGGGAGCGGCGCTCGATGCGGACACCCAAATGACAGAGGCCAATGCCTCTGTACCTGCTCCCACCACCGCCGACCATCTGTCATTGGACGCAACCATGACCGAGGCCAACGCCTCTGCCCTTGCATCCGATCTGCCTCCCATTGCCTTCCTGGCTGAGGCCAACACCTCCACCCCATCATCCCAAGACATCATCAGTGAGTCTTCATCAATTGCCTCCTCCCACTCACGCTCGTCCTCATCACCTTCTTGAACGAGTCGACCCCAGCTTATGCCTTCATCGAGGTGAACTGTCACCTCGTACTAATCCACCCTGCCAGCTGGGCACTATATGTGCCCCATCCATTGCTCACCTCCACAAGTAGCCACGCCACTTGTGTTTCAATTTCCTTGACCGTATTCTATGGTCTCAATGGGGTGTGTGTAAGGGCTGGGCCCTTGCAGTCACATATTCATTGTTCCATATCATCTTGAGTCGCTCATTGTTCATTAATTAATTATTTTCTTGTTTGTCTTGGACCTTGATGGATTACTCAATCCATCAAAAAACATTCCTTATAAATCTCGCCATCAGCTGTCGATAGGACAGCTGACCTTATACATACACTTTGTACATCCCAATACATTGGGTTTATTGTACGTCAGTGTGAACTTAAGGTCTAAAGCTCCCAGTAAGCCTCAGTAGGCTTACAGCTCAGCAAGATACTCAATTACCTCCCAACTCTCCTACAAGCACTGGCCACAACACTAACTGCATCCAATCCCTCACAGAACCATCCACCACCTTCCAAGAATGCCTAAATGCCCTCACAGAACACCTTGCCATACAACACATCACAACGACCATGATTGCGCAGGATGCCGTGCCCTTCATCATCTCACACCCACTCTGTCCACTCCCAGCCTACTCAACCCACATTGGAACCCAGGAATTCATCTGGCCAATCAACGCTGGATCCCCAATCGAACTACCTTCCCTCCCTAGTGAAGCATCCGACCTTGACTCCAAACTTGTTCGACTCCAAGAATCTCTGGACTGGATTAACTCCATCACCCAGGACCCTGCTCTTCGAAGGAATCCACTTTTGGTTCAGAACTGCAACGTCTACAGGGAAACTATTGCTACTATTGTGCATTCTGCTAGAATGCTCATTTGACTTTTGAACTCAATGGAGATGGCCCGACTTGCTTGTATTGGCCACAACATCTCCCCTCAACTATGTAGTGACATCGAGAGCTCAAGCTCTACCGCCAAACTTCTCATTAATAAAGTCAGTCTATGACTCAATGCACTTAGCTGAACTTGCTCTCTTTCGAATCCTCCACTATCCCGATCTCCCCAGCGAGCAGATCGACAACCACAACCTGATTCAACTCTACACAAGACTCACACCTTACATAGCAGGACTTCCCCAACTTCAAGTCCACATCTCATGCCTCCAATTCAGGGAAGCATTAGACATCATCAAGATGTTGGCATTTCATCACGAACCAAGGCTTTACTGTCATGATCTACCGATGCAAGCTGCTATGTGGCTCCACATCAAAGAATACAATGACATCCTGACTCCCTGCCAGACATTTCTGATTTGGGCAACTGCTGCCCTACTAGCTGACCTATCACTCCTCCTAGGCACCTGCTCCCAGCCCGACCTCCTCCACTACTTCGCCCTTCACACACTTTTCCACAAGGGACCTATCAACACCAGTGGTATCTGCGTACTGATCGATACAGAGGAAGTAACCTCACCCAATCACCTTTACGAGCTAGGAACTATAATGGAACCCCCTACCTTCCCCACTGTGCCTGAAGTCCAAGTCCATCAAGTGCGCAATTGCACCAATCCATCAATGCCACCATCTCCACCCTCACTGATAACATCATCAGCACCCAAAACAGGCAGACCACGTGCTCCAACACCTATACCTTTGGCCTCCCCCACATCCATCAGAGAACGACACAACCTACTCGGCAGAGCCGCTGCATGCATTCGCTCCCTCATCCATTGAGACCAGAATGCCTCCACACAACTGACAGACATCATGAATCTCCCTTCTCCGATGTCAGAAGTGGAAGATCCTAGACCACCTACACCCCACCCAACACCAGTGTCAGATAGTAGTAGCGAGATGGAACTTGCTAATAACGAAGGGGATAATGTTATGAGCCAGCCTGGTACCTCCTGCTGCAACATCATTTATCATGCATTAGTCCATGAGCTTGGACTTCCCAACGCCTCTCGTTCCACCACTCAAGATATGGGTATGCCAGCCAAAGACTCTACCCACTACTGTAATGAAGCTTTCACCAACTGCTGCCTTCCTGGCCATGCATCCCTATTCTCTGAAGACTGGCCAACACCTGGACCAATCTTCTATGAGACTGACCACATGATGACAGAGATATTATGCATCACCTGGGAGAACACTCCCTTCACTCATGTCTTTGATCCCGATGGGTTATACATTCAGACAATCCACAATAACTTCGACTCCACCTGGGCCCATGGTTGGAAGATGATTCCCTACACCGGAGAACCCATTGTATTCCTCCACCCCTACATGATGTATCCACCCGAGGTCGTCCTGCATATAATCAAATACGAAGTTGCCCACAGATTCTACTTTCGAGAAGTAGAAGTCTATCGTGTTGATCCTAACTCTGATGAACCTCCGGCCATTCCTCCCCATCATACTCAGCTTCCACCCCTCTGCAGCATCGACTCCAACGTCCCTGGCATCGATGAGTCAAATCCCAAAGAACCCATCAGTGATCCTCCTCTGTATCCACCGCCATATGTCACTGCCAACATATCGTCATCATCATCATTGTCCCTGCACTGCAGCCTCATCTTCCTCCATGAAGACTCCCCTGACTCATTGCCTTCTGTAGGCAATTTCCCCATTCCCAGTTCCGCCTTGTCTCCCGACTCATATTCCTCCGACTCTTCTGATGGACATCTTCACCCTGATATGGACTTGTAATAAACCAGTAAATAGTTTCCTTCTCTATATCTCTATTACAGACTCTTTGTCTAGTATTCACGAACTTGGACCTGAACTGTTTCCTCATCTAGTTAGTTTCCTTTTCTGTCTCAGTTCCTATTCTCATCTAGTTTCTATTTTTGTCTCACTCCACTCTGTAGTTATGCTTCTATTGACTCTCAGACTGATAGTCTTTACTTCATCATAATTACCAGATTAGGACCTTAGAAGTAAAGCTTAAATAGCCACTCGTGTACTGGAAGTGCAAGCTTCCTATATTCTTAAATTCAGAATATTGCTCTTGCTTTATCTCTGGATTGATGTTAGCTCACGATCAGTGTGGTAGTAAACTCTCTATTGGTCATACTCTCGACTGATAGAAGTTCAACCTCTGAGTGTGCTTAATTGGACACTTGCCTTGCCACCTACTTACTGTGATCCTTCTTGCTAGATCCTAGCACCTCTGCGAACCATCTAGTGAGATAGCCGCCCCCTAGCAAAGCTTAGGCGACTGGTGATAAGGACCAGCCTAAGAGCTCAGCTTGGAGTGGATTTGGATCTCCAATACTGTCCTTTGCACATATTACATATTGTCATTGAACTGCTTTGTTTCAGCTTTGGATTTAGACTTACTACTGTACTCATGTAATGTTTGTCAGACTGTGCACATAACAGACTAGTTAAATCAGTGCCTGTTTTACTGTTTCATTTGCAGTGCTGGAAGTTAAACAGTGGTATATGCTGTCCCTTGAGATTCTTCATCAATCTGAATCACCTCCTTCAATCCTATATTATTTATGAGTTCCCTTAAGACAATGGGCTAGTTTGTTCCTTACTCATGATGCCAAAGAACTGTTCTAGGCCCATCTTTCACATGGTAATGACATTTATGCCTTGATTTTCCAGAGTGGCTAAACATTCATGAATACCCATGAAATCCAGGCATAGCAGTGATCAATGGGAACACTGAAAGCTAATTAGATGGACAAAGATTCAACATGAGTTGAAGTAAATGAACTAGCAATGTTAACACCTAGCCTCCTCATGTCAGCCACAGTGAAGTCTAGAGTTGATCCACCAGTAACAGTACTAAGGAGTGTAACTTTAGGTGAATAGATAGCCTTCAGATGGAAGGATTGGTACACAAAAGGGTGGTACAAGTTCTTGAACCACTCTGGTCACCTCTTTTTCCCTCAGAATCCCCTCAAGGAAGGCAGCTATTATTGAGTCAATTAGTGCAAACCCACAAGGATTATGGCTTCTTGCCACCTGCTCCTTCTTCTACAGTGGCCCTGAGCCTGTTCATTGCTTTATTTAGGCCATACCCTTGGACAGTGTCCATTCATGCAATGAGGACAATATTGCAGCCAGGAACCCTGGCCCTAGTAGTAACAGCAGCACAATACAAGAGACAAATTCAGAGAGAGGAATGATTTGTTTACCCAGTAAATGTCTGCAATGTCTGGATTGTGCCTAGTTGTATATTCAACTTGATCACCAGGTATGGTTAATGCCAGATACCTGATCCTCAACATGGAAACTAGCAATACTGGCTCTTGCATATACATTCAATGTCTGAGCAATCATGACTGGACCACTAAATCTAGAAACATGCCCATGGATTTGAGACCAAATGAGAAACTGATTGAAGGACCTCACTCTGTATCAGCATTACAGATCAGGGGAACCCAAGGATTCAAGCTGGCAATCATGGTTGCATTCTGCCATGGTCATGACAATCAACACTTACTGTTCCTCATGCTGATGAGTTACCTGAATAAAGTCATTCTGCATCACAATGGCAAGATCTGGTTGACTGAGTATAGAAGCCATTATTGCAGCACCACTCATGGAAAGGACATTGAAGTTGGCTTCCAGAGCCAAGTGAGTTGATGAATTCTATTATACAACAGAGGAAGTGCTATGTATGGTATCAGAGTGAGCAGCTCAATGGAGTATCCATTGCCAGGCTTGGCAATACATATGTGGCTGATTTGAGGAAATGCCAGACTGCTATTCAATTGCACTGCCAAAAGCAGTCAAGGTAGACCCCAAACACTCAGCTGCAAAAGCACCTACAGTCTAATTTATATGTCATTTTCTGTATATACTATGTAGTTATGGCATGATAAAGCTCAGAAGTATTGAACACAGGAAAAGTGTAGCTCCCTCATGTCCTGAGAGCTGAGGGGTTTTGTTCTGTCCAAATCTCTACCACAATTGCAGGAAAGTTAGTTCTAAAGGTTGTAATTCACTCAGATTTCACTTGCTGTACTGGGAGGTCAACAAATAGTCTGACTGAAACTGATGTTTAGTTGATGCATTATCCTATCTATATGAGTATCCTATATCTATGCAAGTATCTGATACATTGAGTCCTATCAATAACACACATAATTGATAACACATAGGATACCACCAGTAAACCATGCAACTTTTTTTAGTGGAGCAATTTGACAAATCTAACATTTGGTAGCTGACAAACCAGCTCACTGGATGATAGACCTGCTTGTCCCTGAGGTCAGTTCCACCTGTCTGCTAAGAGAAAATACATTCACCCCCTAGGGAAATGCTTTATGCACACCAGCTAGCCAGTGTGGGACTCTTATATTTAGCTATTATCTAGGATCTCATTACTGTCCCTTAAATTGAGGTGTAGGTTACCCACTAAAACCCCAGCATAATTGATCCAGTTTTCAGGCAGTTTTCCTTCATCTTCAAGGGTATCCTTCCAGGTTCCTGTTACTAGGTCAGACTGTACAACTTAAAGGTTCCTGTGCAGGGTTCTATGCAAACCCTGGAGCTACCATAAGTGAGCAATTCATCTAGTCCACAGTTATAGTTGCAACTTAGGTGAAGGATCTGATCAATCAACCATATATACCTCTCTCCTCCCTCCCTCATTTTTTGGTTTTATTTTATTTTATTCTTTATTGAGTGTATAATGTCTCAGCTTCTTCCAGATATATAGTAGGTGACTGAAGTGTGAAAATGACTGTATCCAAGATACATATCATACAAATAACAGTTAGCCAGTATACATTGAAAGAGCAAAATGAGAAAATGTATGGTAATAGGGGGTACATTGTTAGGTGGGTGAAAAAGGAAGGAGTTAATCTGAATGGAATGATGAGGTAGCACTACCTAGCCCTGATGGGATGGTATGCTTGACCTTATCCTTCAACATTTTTTTTCTCTCTGTCCACACCAAAAGCCTGATGATCCTATCAAAATTTCTGACAATGGAGGTAGTGATGATGTTGTAGTTCCCAATTGGTAATATTGAATGTTGCTGCACACTTTTATGAATGTGGATGCATCACACTGTAGTCTTTCATAATTGTGCATTCTGTACCAGAGTGCCTGAGGTCCTGCTAGCTGACATCAGTAACAGCTATACACTATTATGGTAGTGGGTGCTCTGGTCTTTCACAGTATCTGATAATTCTCATAAGCTGTTTTGAGGTAAAAAGTTAGCAGTATTTGCTTGTTCTTATCTATATGTCCTCAAAATATGATTGTATTTGATACATTCCAAGCAAAACCTTTGTGTGTCATAGGAAAGGCAATAAAAGGTTTTGTGTGTGATAAGAAAGGCAATATAAGGTTTTGTAAATGATGTTATACCTTCAAAAAGTTTATATGTCATTTCTTACTCAATTGAATGTTTTTCCAGCTGTTATAGTTCATTTTATTCTTCAGATAAATTATATAAATCAACATGTAATAACTATTTTAAGCCAATTTACTGATGGGAGGCTGCTCACTCCGGGACACCATACTATGAGTGCTATTTCTAATCTCCTATAGCAAACTCACCAGGAGCGACCTTTGGACCAACCACTTTTGAGTATGTGATCAAGGCTAGTTTTGAATTGGTGCTCACAATGAGGTCTGGGCTGCTCAGGGGCTGGCGTAGACGGGTACTTGTTTGAGGGGAGCAACCAGCATTGTCCTGGACCTGGTGGCCTTGGGGAAAGAATACCTAGCTCACGGGTGACTTCCGGGATTCATGGTAATGTTTTGTGAGACGTTCACTAGACTTTGTCAGGATTATGGCCAAATCTACCTTTCAACAACATACCCATTGTCACTCAGCGCAGCCTTCCTTCGAACACAACATGAACATCGGTACGACGCAGGCCAACAGAGTTCTCGGACTAGCCCAGCCACTAGGAGACAAGCCGCTGGTGAGCCTTTCTTGAAATTGTGCTTGTCAAGCATTCACAGTTGGTTGATCGAAGCATGGAGACTTCCATGTATGTATGGGACTTGCCGCTTTAGAACTCGTGGCCATTGAACAGTGCGACTTCTACACAGATGATTCTGGCCTGTTTCGTGTCCATTTAGGCCTTGACACCGGGGTTGGTGCGGATTTTAACAAACAAACAATCGTTAGTGATTCACTCTGCATGTTTTCGCGTGCTAACAACACGCAGTCTCGAGAAAAGCAAACAAAAACCAAGAAGGTACGGAGAAAGCTGAGAAAAATGACAGGAAATATGCACTAGAGCATATAAAAACCTCAGTTTTCGGGACAACGTTCCCCAGGATTCAACTCGCTACTTGAAATCTCTACCCAGAACGTCTCTTACATCTATTACGACATCACTGTTATGGAGCTCACTCTGCTCATTTCCGTCTTCGCTCTCTTCCTCAGCAGCGTTGTTCAAGCCGAGCCTGCCCCTGCCCCTGCTCCACAGCTCGGCTCAGCTCTTACTGGAACACTTGGTAGTTTGCTGGGGCCTCTCAGTGGTGGCACCCCTGACAGCGGAGAACACGCTAGCTTGTCTGCGGCAGATATTGCCGAAGGTAACGGTCGTTGAATCATTGAACAAGGTGCCCAGTGGAGGACAGTATCATCCAGGTGAGTTACCATGACCTCGAATTGACTAAGCGGGCTTATTCTCGAGTGGATGGTTCTAGTTTGATGATTAAGAGAGCTAGAGATGATGAACGTATCGTGGTGAACAAGGCGGTTCCATGTGCAATAGTATGACCTAGCGATTTCTTGTGTTGTGTAACTCCTATGCGCGGTTTGATCCTGTGTTTGTATTAGTTCGCAGAAATTTAGACTGGCGTGTTGCCGCTTGCTTGTCCAGAAGTGGTGTCACGCTCTCGGCGTTGGAAGCATATTTCGCGGGACTCCGACACGCCTTCTTGGGTTTGACTAGCCCAAATTGCTTGCAGAAATGGCAGGTAGCACTTCGCAATTTCCGAGTGTGGGCGCCTAGATAAGCTGAAAACGGTAGTTCTCCAAGAACGCGCAAGTTTCGCGGATTACGAAGGGGATGGGGTTAGAAGGGTCATCCCTTCGCACCCAAAAATCGGTGACAATGACAGTAGACTAACGAGAGCCCATCCGTGGTGTGGAAGGACAGGAAGAAATAATAGCCTAGTCCGCTCGCTTCTATCCTTGGAAATGACGATGCGAAAAATATTCTATTGGGTACATGAAAAATCGCAGTCGAGAGATCTAAGGGATGAATGAGGCTAGAGTTTAAGCTCCTGCTCCTGCGAACCAGAAGAAACGATGTGATGGTGTGCCCCATCGCAAGTCTAAAACCATGCCATGGACTTCAGTTCGTGACAACAGAGCCCTAGCGCCATTCACCATGTTCGCAGCCTATCAATTCCTATGTCATGCCAAACAGTACTACCGGCCGGCAGTAGTGCAGAATAGCGTAAACGTGCAGTGATGTAGGGCCTATAACGTAGATTCACATTCGGACTCGGCATCCTCGTCATTCCCGACAATATCGGCTCCTGGAAGTAGCCAGCGGAACGTAATGCTCAGGCGAACGCCCCGGTCTATCCAGCAACCTTTGGAATGGGGAGGCTTTGGTGGGGACGGAGAGGGACTGGTGGGAGTACAAGCGTAAGAAACAAAGTCAGATTTGCGTTTCTCGATCCCGTGAGTCCATTTGTATCGTGCGTCAGAAGAAAGAACGAGGATGCTGCGTTCGGGGAGATAGAGGTTGTAAACGTCTCTTTCATCTTCTTCTTCCCCCCTATCCGAGCTAGCCTGGGGAGTTGATGATGAGTCGTCATCGAGGACTGATGTCCTCGCGCCCATCTCGCGCATACACCCTTGATTCCCCTCCGGGACCTTTGTGAATCGCATGACACATCCACTTCCCAGGCTGACGCCAATAATTCCATCTCCGAATCTCCTTAATAAATCCACGTGAGCCGATATGCCCTCCCCAGGGGTATACAGGTTGAGGATGACCTGTCTCGCTTGCGTTGGCGTGCTCGGGAATAGTAGGGTGTGTATCTCGTCCGGAATATGTGGCCGGAGGAGAACCGAGAGGGTGGCCAGGAGGTCGACCAAGATGCATGGCAGTGAGGATTTTGTGTGAGGGGAGTATCGAGTGAATAACATGATTTGATTTATGTCCGGGCTGCGGAAGTACGTTGACATGCAGAATGAGACTACAGAATCCGCGAGCTCAGGTGGAATCTCAAGGGTGGGCGTGAAGTAGAGACCGGGTATTGGAGGTGGATTTCGCAGAGCCGGTTTGGTCGTAATTGCGGTCGGCGATGAAGTGATGAACTCATCGCGGAGGATAGATGCAGCAGAAAACAAAGATGAGGGTGACGTCGTAGCCGTAGAGGTAGATGTCGTGAGAGTGGGTATTACGGAGGGTATTTCTATGCGTAAATGCTTTCTAGGATGTGGTATCTGGTTGTCTGTAGTCAGTTTTCTCTTACCGTTCAGAACAGTGGATGTACTCATTTGCTACGTGGTGCTTCTATGATCGGGCGCCAAGCCAAGCCTACTAACCCAGTATAATTCACGTGGCCAGCTCATCTGTTTCCGATCAAATCAGATTCAATGCCGGAACCGGCTGGACTTGGTTGGCCGGAAAGATGATTTAATAGACCACCCCCCGCGCTTGTTGTAGTTCTCGTATCCTTCGCTGTCTGTTCTTTCAATACCAACAACATGGCATCAGAGGACGCCACAGACATCTCCCCCATCAAAGGCAACGCTCCAGCAGAGATCAAACGCGTCCTTGGCAATCCCTCAGCGTTCTTCCGCACATTCCGATCAGAGGACTTTAATCAGCACTTGTTCGGGGATGCGATTTCGGATAGGATGGTGTGTACAGAAATCTCGCTGTACAAGAAACAGGAGGAGCCGAAGAAGGTCGAAGCCAAGGTAGTTGTGGAGATCACGGTGGAAGAAGGTGGGTAGTTGCAAAAAGAACGGGTCCAATAAGCAGGGGACTGTTGTGAATGCAGGACTCACGCCGGAACTGGGTCACTAGATATGCTGAACGGCGGGGGAAATATGCATGGAGGATGTTCGGCGTTCCTCATTGATGCGTATGTAGTCCCCGAGTCTCTGTCTTGCGCTGTCCTTAGAAGGAATTCACATGTGATTTTCAGGTGTTCGTCGCTGGCACTGCTAGCACTGAATATGGATGCAACCGGAGAAATGACGCCTAGCGTCTCGCAGGCACTGAACATAATATACCACTCTCCTGCTGGGTTGTAAGTGTTCCAATACACCGCTTGGGTGTTTTCGCCATATTGAGCACTGCATCTGTAGGGGAGATAAATTGCGGCTTGTCAATACTACCCTAACGGTCGGAGCCCGGGCTCATTCTGCGCGCACAGAAGTATGTTATTGTATTCAGCTTGATAAGTTGCGACCTCCCTCATTGTCGTCGCCTCGTAGATCTGGAATCTGACCCATCACCGCCTTGTTGCTTCGGGTACCCACATCAAGATGCAACCTTCTCCGGCACCCAAATCGTCTCTATGATGCTTGGGACATCCGATCAGTCCGGTTGGTATTTACGATATCGCACACCTGATAATTACTATGCGCCAAACTAGCTTTGTTCATGTACTGCATCTGTAAGAGCAGAATTGGTTTCATCCGTGGGAAGGGGCGGGCCGTAGGAGCCTGGAAATTGTGCACAAACGTCCATTGGTCCCTGCTTCTATCATCATGCCCATGGCAATTCCGGTCTTTGCGCAGCCGCACCGTCATCCCCGCGGAAGTGTCCCATAGCTTACCTTCTTCCTCGTATTATCATGTCCGATGAATCCCAGCCAGCAATATCCCCTGACAGAATCAAGGGCAACGCGTCTCCCGCAGTCAAGAAGATCCTCTCTAATCCCGGAGCTTTCTTCGGGTGGCGTACCGAAAAGCCACGCCTTCATCCGGTTTTCTGTGACGGCATCAACAGAAGGCTCGTAGTGACTGAGGCCAGCGTCGAGAAGAAGAGAGAGGATGAGCGGAAGAAGGAAGCGATTGTTGTCATCGAGCTTGATGTTACGGAGGGTGAGTTACTGGTAGTGATCCTTATTGTGCTGGAGCTTTGGATACTGAAGCGCCTGTAGATATGGCGAACGGAGGGGGAAGTGTGCACGGAGGGTGTATTGCATTCCTTGTTGATGTGTGCGTACCCGATAATTCACACTAGACTATGGCTTCATTTCCGTTGCGATTTCGTAGGACGACGACTCTAGCGCTGGTTGCATATAGCATTGACGTCGACAACAACTTTTTCGCAGGTGTCTCTCAATCCATAAACGTCACGTATCACTCCCCCGCCGTTGTGTATGTCCCCTTTCTGCTGCAGGACCTTTGTTCCTAACTCAATATGCATATATTCACATGTAGAGGTGACAAGCTAAGGATCGTAAACTATACCGTTGCAGGGGGCTCAAGAGCCAAGACGGCCCGATGTGAAGTGAGTATACGCACTTCTCGTCAGTTCCTGCTCGTCCGTTCTGACGACTTATATAGATCTGGAATGCGACACACCACAGACTCGTTGCCTCTGGTTTGCATATTAAGATGGACCCATCAGGGCCCAAGGTCAAACTCTAGAGGCCTGAAGAAGGGTCAGCAAACTTTAGGACTGAGTATGATGTAGTACTGAAGTATTCAATGTGAGCCACCGGCGCTCAAATATTACCACAAGGCTGATAATCGTTTGCGCATTAGTGTTCTCATAATTGTTGTACCACCTTGATTGTACCTAAGTAGTGCTCAATCAATGACAATCTACCATGAACGCAACCCTCCAGCACGGGCTGGCTCTGGCCACCGGTTGTTCAAGCGCGGGAAATCCACCGGTACTTATGCACTTCATAACCAGAATGCAGGACTTTTCCGCTCCGATACACTCAGGTAACCGGGCGGGTCAACTTCCTCCCACGCGCGGTTATACCCAAGGAATCGAGACTTCGAGAGCTGCTACCCCTCCTCACAATTGTTCTCTTCCCCTTCACATGCTCTCTTACACAATCTGCACGTATGCTCCCGCGTAAGGACTTGGGGCAATGCATATCACAGACAATGCATTGCAACACGTACGTTCTAGAATCCAACCATATGACGGGCCGTTGGCCGAAAAAGTATTTGGCCCCCGCGGAACTTATATTGTGCTCGCGCGGTATTTGTATATTGCCTAGACCTGAAGTATACTAAGTAGGTTACAAAATCCAGTTATTAACTTGTTTGATGGGGGGGAAGCACATGCGGGAGATTTTCAGAATCCCGCGTGTAGCAGTCGCCCTCTCTGTATACAAATACCGCACGAGTACAATATAAGTTCCGCGGGGGCCAAATATTGTTTAGGCCAACTGCCCGTCATACCCATCATAACAGTACGTGGAATGAGTCTTCGTCACTCACTTCGCATTTCAGGTAAAGCGAAATTACCATCTGACCCTGATAATCACTACGAAAGAGATAGAATCTAACCATAGCAGTATACCGGTCGAGTGAACTCGACGCAGCCGTGTGATCGATATCCCTCCAGGAGGCGAAAAAGGACTCAAGATGTCTGTTATTAGGAGGACAAAATCGGTCTTTAGTATGAATGTGAACGCCTTCTCAATGAAACAATAATGAGAACTAGGCCACGGCTAGTTCCACTTGACAGCGGTCCGCCACTCCTCGATATTGGTACAACGCGGTCAATTCGATTCAAAGATAAAAGTACACAAAAGAAAACTCCTTCATTACATCATAAAGCACATGAAACCTCGTCAACTCTCGTTATCACGGTACACTTATTCATTCTTTCTTCTAGTTTCGTTTCACACTAAGCTAAAACCATTCACCTGAGAATCAGTTTACTTGATAAATCGATTTGAAGATAATCAACCTCACCTGAAGGTATAGGTTGTGTCGGGCACCAGTCTCGAATGCTCAACGAGTGGTCTCGTCGTCCCAGTCGGCGGAGTCAACACCTGCACCACCACCAGCGCCACCACCAACAAGTGGCAAACCAGAGGTAATGCTATTAATGGCATCTCCCAGAGCCCCGCCAATCTGTGGGGCAGGAACAGGGGCAGGGGCAGCCTGGACAGCGCTGCCGAGGAAGAGGGCGAGGACGGAAGCGATCAAAGTGAGTTTCATGACGATGATGTCGTTATGTAGGTAAGGGTGGGTTGGATGGAGAACTCGAGTGTGGGCTGAATCCTGCGGAGATGCTGACCTGGACACCTAGGTTTTATATGTTCTGGATATCTCTATCTAAAGCACACTTTCTGTCATTTCTCTGTGATTTTCCGGTATTTTTTGGGTTTTTGTTTTTTTTTGTTTTTTTTTTCCCTCAGAATTTGTGTAGTGCGTGGTTCCTGAAAACATGTCCAATAAAACACTAGCGATTGTCCATTTGCTAAAAGCCGCACCAACTCCGATCTGGCGCTTTAAATTTACTCGAAAGTGAGCTAGAATCACCTATGCGGAGGGATGGCTGCGCGCCGGTGTTCTCGTATTGTCGTTTTCCATTGTATTCGTCTCGACTGTGATTATTTATAAATGGACTCCAACAAATAAGGAGTCCTGCACGTGCTACACAGGTAGACCCAAGAAGTGAGGAACATGGAAATCGTGTACTCATTATCCTTTTTTATGCAAAAAAACCTGATTGGGCCTTTCAAGGACCAAATTTTACTCCAAAACTAATTTTTTGAGAACTATAGATGCATCGCAGGCTTACCCAAGGCGGCAGTGGTTTTATGACGTCTGGACATATCCCATCTAAACCTTATACATTGCTATGCACCGCGTAAGATTCCCCAGTGTTATTTTGGGGCCATCTCGATGCATTATGACCAAGAGTATTGTACCCGTAGATATCACAATCCGTAGCAAGCCGAGTCCGCGGTTTAAACGCTAAGAAGCCCACTAGCAATCATGCACGGTGCACCTGAGAGCCGTGGGCCGTGGCGCATAAAACTCTTTCGCCCGACAAAGCCAAGTGTCCGGATGTGACTTTGGAAGGACCGCCTCCTCCCACAAAGGTCGGTGCACCCAGGAATCAGAATCTCTTAGATCCTTCCGCTCCCTCCATATCGTCTCGTTTTCAAATCTGCGCCTGCCTATGAAACGATATGTTCCTGGACAACTTGTAGGCAACGCGTCGCCGGCCAAAAAAGATGATCCCTTGGACCTAAGCGACGTCCTCTAACGACTGAGAGACCTGTTTTCTGGAATGTTTTTTTCCCGAAGATGAGAGTTGTCGAAGTTTCCGTCGGACTCAGAGGAGTCCCAAAAGGGGTAAGAAGCGAAGGTGCCAGAAGCACCAGCTATGGAGAGAAACGTGCCCCCGGGCACCCCCTATACATTTTTGGATAAGTTGTACGGACCAGCGGCGGTGCATGGAGCATATTCACCCTTTCTGAGACGCTAAATTTGGCGAGGGTCATAGCTTGAAACGAGTGGGGACTGTTCTCTATGCATCCTGTTAGTACTCCGCTTTAGTGATTAGTGCTTATCATGTACTCTGCACGATAAGTTATGGATGACGGACAGTGGCACTAAGGCTTGTCATCACTCCGTTTTTTCCTGATATTCTGACTCAAATCTAACTGTCTGTCGGTTTGGAATGGAACTGTCGAATCAGTTACTCTGGTTCGTACACCGAGATGTGCGTAAGAGAGGCGAAGATGCCTTTTGTCTATCAATTGCATTGACATTGGAAAGAAAGGATGGACTACACGCGTTTTCTTTCTTTGGATCGATGCTTTCCCATTATGACTTCCGACCCAGGCCCACTTGGGCTTCAACTCATTCACAACACCTGACCTCTTCTACTTAGAACTCAAGAGTACGACGGGAACGGTCTATTATAAGCAGCCTTATTGCGTGAGCCCAGTAGCTTTTGATCCGCCTAGTTGTTATATACTTTCAGGCATATAATTGCTTCAACACGAAACAAGGTTTCTCTAATGGACTCTGTAGAAAACAAGAGCCAGATATTCTATCCCTCCCTTAGGAAGATACAAAGCAGGTTATTATGAACGAATGCCCGCGTTTTCCCTTCCATCACACCGATTCAATGACATTCAACTCTGGCATCTTCTCTAACTACACCTGTCACCTCACGGAAGTACTCCACAATCTAGGATCCCTTCCTGCCTCCCTTGTATAATCATGTCCAATGACCCTCAATCCAATAACCTCCCCAGACAAAATCAGGGGAAATACATCTCCCAAAGTCAAGAAAGTGCTCTCTAATCCTAGCGCTTTCTTCGGGTGGCGCACCGAAAGGCCGCGCCTTCGGCCAGTTCTCTGCGATGGCACCAACGGAAGGCTTGCAGTAACTGAGGCAATCATCGAAAAAAAAGGGAGAATGAAAAAAGAAAGAAGCAATTGTTGTCATCGAGCTCGATGTTACTGAGGGTGAGTTACTGGTGGCGATCTTTATTGGACTGGAACATTGAATACTGAAGCGGCCGTAGATATGACGGACAGAAGAAGAGGTCTTCGTGGATGGTTCACCACGTTTCTTGTCGATGTGTGCATATTCCCTACTCGTACCTGAATATTGCTTCATTTCCTGTCACGGCCTCACAGAACAACGGCTCTCACACTAGCTGCATACGGCCCCGATAGATGACAACTTCTTCGCAGGTATATCATTGCCATATATCACTCTCCCGCCCGCTGCGTATGTCCATTTCTGCTCCAGGACTTTGTTCCCCAGGCTAATGTGCACATAATCGTATGATAGGCTCGGAGGTGACAGGCTGAGAATCATGAGTTATACCGTCTCAGGTGGCTCAAGGACAAAGACAGCATAGTGTGAGGTGACCATAGGCCCTTGTGATTGATTCCAGCTCGTCGGTTCTGACAGCCCATGCAGATCTGGAATGCAACACATAGACTCGTTGCGTCTGGTTTACATACTGAAATGGACCCATCAAGCTCCAAGGCCAAGCTCTAGAGGCCTGGGGCAGTGATGGTAAGCGCCGATTGAGGCTGTGTGTGGTCTAGGGTCGAAGTGCTTCGTTTGATGTTGCAATGTGCCATGTCGCTAGCGCTCATCGGTGACCACCCGTCACCTCAAGTAAGCTGGTGATGGAAGGTTTCACATCAGTGCCCTCACACGGTCGCTCCGCATTATCCCTTCCTTGATTATGACTACTCATAAGCAACACCCAATCGATAACCCGTTCATGTCTGAATATCACCGACCACCTCCCAGGTTCATGTACAGGGAGACCCATCAGTAGTGAATTTCATCAACGTAATTCCACGCTCTAGCGGTCGACACAACCAGGCGTCCGGGAGAGATTGTATAAGACCGGGAGTCCCTCCCACAGAGCGGACAGAAGTCCGGATATCCGAAGATCACTATCTCTGTCCACAATCCCTCCCATTCCCCCATATATTCGTTTGCCAATATACGCATCTTCGCACTGCCCAAAATAACTTGTATGTCGTAGGTAATAAGTTGACGGCGACCAAGAACCCGGCCAGTCTTTGAGGATCATCACCCGACACCATTGAGAACCTGGCTTTGAGGGCGTGTACCAGCGGATGGTGACATTCTAAGCTCCTGTTGCAGCATGAGGACCTGAAGAGACTAGGAGGAAAGGCACTGCCGAAATCGATGTGCTCAATGCACCTCTTTCCCTTATTTGCAGTGTGCTGCCTCGTTTACAGTATGCCTTTCCGACAAACGCTTCTAGTAATTATTGGTTCCGCTGGTGTGTCTTGCCTGTGCTGGAGATGGGTATCTGTGGATTTGCGAATAGCACCAGATCTTTGTCGTTACGGACTGGGAGTTCTCAAGTTCTAGATCGAAGTCTAGCTGTCTTTAGGTTTATTCGTGTTTCGTGATCGTCCCCCCGTTCATAACAAAGAGCGCGTGGAAGAGGGCAGGCCTACGAATCCCCCTGCATATTTATTAATCGCGTTGATATACTGCGTTTAATAGAGTAGCCCTCATTAGTTATCATCATTGCCAAGGAACGGAGTGAGTAGCAAGTATATA
Organism: Podaxis mareebaensis; assembly: GCA_018524725.1. Lineage (NCBI taxonomy): Eukaryota > Fungi > Basidiomycota > Agaricomycetes > Agaricales > Agaricaceae > Podaxis > Podaxis mareebaensis. The sequence goes on from JAEUWP010000461.1 coordinate 38,287, forward strand.
CATATTGATCTTCGACCTCATGCAATGCATCCTCGTATGTCCAGGGGTGCTCCCAAATCTTTCCTCCACATATATCTATCCCTTCACCGGCCCCACTCTTTTAAGAAATCTCAAAATCCACGGGAACCATCGCTTTCCGAACAGTATTCTATCCGAGTGTAGGACCCTTGCGTGAAGGCTTACTGGCCTGAGTGAGCCTATGATGATAGACGGACGCCAACCCGGCATGACCCCGAGCTTAATCCTGTATTGGATGGAGGCCGCCAGCCCGACTGGGATGAAGGAGCTAGTCTTTAGCAAGGATACGAGGAGTTCACTGCTCCACTACTCGAAATCGATACAAGTATAGCCAATTCGATTCAAACACAGGACCGTCACATCAAATACAAGGGTACAGCTTCCATCGTGCCATACATGAAACTTCGTCAACTCTTTATCGTGATACATTTGAGATTCCTTCTAGTTTTGTTCCACACCAAGCTGGAGCCATCCATTCCAAAATAAGTCTACCTGGCAAGTCGGTTTGAAGGCATGGGGACTCGCCTAAATCAGATTGCGTCGAGCACCGGGCTCGACTGCTCAACGAGTGGTAGCGTCGTCGACGTCAGCGGAATCATTGCCTCCCCCAGCACCGGCAACACCACCAATAAGTGGTAAACCAGCGGTAAGACCACTCAGAAGGGAACCGCCCAGCTGTGGAGCAGGAACAGGGGCAGGCGCAGCCTGAACGACACTGCCGAAGAAGAGAGCGAGGACGGAAGCGATCAGAGTGGGTTTCATGATGGTAATGTCGTGAAATATGTAAGAGACGCTTTGGATAGGGAACTCAGGTGCGGGCTGAATTCTGAGGGGATACCTGTCTTGTTACCGAGGTTTTTATATGTTCTCGTGTATATCTCCTGTCATCTTTCTGTAGCACTTTCCGCTATTTTTTTGAGTTTCTGTTTGTTTTTCCCCGGAAACTTGCTCATTGGGTAGTGCGCGAAACATATGCGAGAAACTACTAGTGACTGTCTGTTTGCTAAAGGCCGCACCAGCTCCGATTTAGAGCTTTAAATTCACCCGAGATGAGCTAGAACTATTCATGCACAAGGCTGATAATTAGTTGTACAGCGGCGTTCCCATAAAGTTGTTTTCCATTGCAAGCCCTTTGTCTGTAGTTATTTATAACCCGAAGGTCTTAAAAGGAATAATAATCGTACAAAGGGTTATCTGGTAACAATTGACGCTGAGTCGCAACCAACTCCAGTGCACTTCTTAGAATGCACAACGTCGAGTAGACGATTTACTGATGCAGCAGGGAGCAACTCAGCTTACGCAAATATGTATGTGGCAGTGCGTGACAGTGTGTGGTAAACCATTGCCTTCGATGCAAAGGGTCCATGAGTAGATTAAAGGGAAATCCAAGGACATGCATTTAATACCTGATGCATTGCGAACAAGTACATTGTACTCAAAACACTATTCTCTAGCGAGGGAGCCCATTAGTATGCATGCACTTCATAAGCGCTACGCCAAGCTTTTTCGCCCGATAAAGCGAGGTGCCTGGGTATGAATGCATAAAGACAATTTCCTCCTGCAAAATTAGACACAGTCAGGGAATTCTGATTTCTTAGGACAGCCGCACCTACCCACACTTCGTTTTATCCCCCTACTATGCTCTCTCTCGTAAACAATGCAACTTCTCGCATTATTTGGGATAACATATTTTCCTACAAAAAATCGACGACGAAATTAAAGAGCCGGAGTCGTCCTATTCACATTTTGAGAGATAAATTTCCGACGTCGTTATTCAACTAACGTGGCTCCCAGATAAACCCGACGAACCGCTGGGAAGCTTGATCGCGAGCTTGAGCTGCTGGTTTGGATGATGGTTATGGCCAGGGGAATCTCATCTGGGGTCAAATAAGATGTGTCCGGCTTCGGATGCCACCAGCTCTGTATGGCTAATGTGCGCAGTAGAAAATACTTGTTGATATTTTCATTCTCATCAAATGCGCGGAAATACAAGAAACATATACAGGGATTCATCATTTGATTCGTGCATCAGATCAACATCGTGAAAGAAAACGTGACAAGACTTCATCCTTCTAGATTCACTCTCCAGGTCCTGTAAAACTGGAGGATTAGCTCAGTTCCCCACTCGAGGAATCCAAGAGAGGGAAACGTACGTGGATTGGAAACCAGGTCGGGCACCGGGCTCGATACTCTATGTTCAGCGAGTGGTTTCGTCCTGTATGTCGGCCGCGGAGTCCCCACCACCACCACCTCCTCCTCCGCCACCACCAAGGAGAGAGGTAATGCCACTGAGTGCTCCTCCCAAGGCATCGAGCTGTGGGGCAGGGGTAGGGGCAGCCTGAACCATGCTGCCGAGCAAGAGAGCGAAGACGGAAGCGATCAGAGTGAACTTCATATTGATAGTGCCGTTACGTGTGTAAGAGACGGTTTGGATAGAGAACCCGGGTTGAATTCTGAGGAAATGCTCGTTTGGACTCCAGGCTTTTATGTGCTAGGTAGGGACCGATTTTTTGTGCTTATCCATTGTTTCCTCTTGAGGTCTCATTTGTTTTTTCTCGAAATCTTGCATCGCGTCTTGCACGGACACACAGCCAATTCAAGACTGTCAGACTGCTAAACGCCGCATCATCTCCGGTCTGCAATTTTGGATTCGCTCGGAAATGAGCTAGAATGGTCCCTGTGGAATTGCTTTAGCCAGGTATGTTGTTTCGAAGCTCGCTCCTGGGATTGACAAGCTTTGTGGCGCTTCGAGCCCTAACATAGCTATGTCACGGTTTTCCAGACATATCCCGTTCGGTCCCCCGCCAGCTGACAATGGAAATGGCTAATTTAGGTTTCGTCCAGCTCGGAGGGGCGGATCTGATTCCATGGTTCAATTACTGCTTAGTATATTTCAACGATAACACGATGATAACACAATGGCGACAGAATCAAGTCATAACGGGGACAACCTAGATACACACTTTTTTTTCGGTGGGGCCATGACCAAAGGTAACGGACAGCCAACCTGCATCAACGGCCTGCCGCCGGTGTAGGTCAGTTCCTTTCAACCGCTCCGTCTGGAACAGGGAGATAAGTCTACCACAAAAAACGCTGTTATGCACACGGTCGGTACATACTACCGGTAGTGAGGGGCTCCAGAGCTCCATCCGCCACCGAGGTTGGGCGGGCGGTTTGGACAGCTCTGCACACCCAGTAAAACCTCGTATAATCTTTTCCATCTCCTGGAAGCAAATTTTCGTTCTCCAGTAGTTTACACCACGTTTAGACGACTAGTCTTTCGTCGGTGACTTTTTTCTCGGACTTGGTGTGGCTTGATGCTTTGTCTATCCTCGGTTGTTGGTTCAGCTTGAATTGTAATTTGGATTGGAGCCTTTTGTTATTCGGCCATCTCCTTTGGTCGGTCCGGCGTTTAATCACTATTGGGCATCTTACTGTCCATATGAGGTATGCAGTCTCGGATATAAGGATCTGGTAGAGGCGGGGTCTATTTCTCCGTTTCTGCATAGGAGGGTAAAGGAGACGCAGGTCAGGATTTCGCCTAAGTTTGGTTGGGATCGGTGATCGTATTTCTTGTCTCGTAAGTCCTTTGTCATTTCCCAGTTCCCTTGTCCTGGAGCCTTACTTTAATATCTTCTTCCCCGTTTTGTTTTCTTCGATAGTCTGTTGCTCGATCAGGGCCTCGTAGATCAGAGCCTAACTGATTTCGGTGAGTTTTCTCTCGGTTTTATTTTCTCTGCAGGGATACAACGTCACGGTAGACACACTCCTGAACACGCTCACAGCTTTGTCACATAGCAAAGCCAAACTCTGGTTTGGGATCCTTGAGGTACTACTTTGTCCACTAGTGCTTGCTTAAGCGGCTGAAGGTGGTATAAATGCATTGCATTATCTATGGTGTCGAAGACTACAAACGAGTGTCCAATGCAATACAGGCAACGACAGAGGTGAAATAAAAACAAAAAGAAGGTAATTGTATAAACAAGAATCTATCTTTACGAAGTTGGACTCATTCAATGCTTCAGGGACGGCAAACCTGGCTTCTGCAAAGGCGTGAGTAGCCGGAAGTCAAACGTTGCTCTCTGCATGTCAATGTGATGAAATCAGTCTCACTAAAGCTCTGGTGTCCTTGACGGGAAAGGGACATACCAATCATCGCTGCTGGGTGGGGGTGCAAGGACTCCGACGTCGGTCAATAATGCAGGGATAGTCGTGAGCTTATCGAGCTGGCGAGCTTCAATAGAGCGCGCCTCCTGTTCTCCACCCGCTCCTCCGGTCCCACCAGCTCCTCCACCAAGGAGGGGAAGACCACCACCAAGGAGGCCGCTCAAGGCTGTGAGCTGGCGAGCATCAATAGAGCGCGCCTCCTGTTCTCCACCCGCTCCCCCGGTCCCACCCGCTCCTCCACCGAGGAGGGGGAGACCACCACCAAGGAGGCCGCTCAAGGCTGTGAGCTGGCGAGCATCGAGAGAGCGCGCCTCCTGTTCTCCACCCGCTCCTCCGGCCCCACCCGCTCCTCCACCGAGGAGGGGGAGACCACCACCAAGGAGGCCGCTCAAGGCTGTGAGCTGACGAGCGTCGAGAGAGCGCGCCTCCTGTTCTCCACCAGCTCCTCCGGCCCCACCAGCTCCTCCACCGAGGAGGGGGAGACCACCACCAAGGAGGCCGCTCAAGGCTGTGAGCTGACGAGCATCGAGAGAGCGCGCCTCCTGCTCTCCACTGGCTCCTCCGGCTCCCCCACCAAGGAGGGGACCAAGAAGACCGCTCAATTCTGGGGGAATTTGACGAGGCTCGTTTTTGCCATTTGCTGGAGACGCTCCCGGAGTTGAAGTTCCTAGACCAAGATTGACAACACCATTGTTGAGGAGACCGTCGGTTGCCTGGCCCAGACCTGGGACTTGGCGAGCCTCGTTCTAGACATGCGAGTAGTTTGGTCATTCACCTCTCACGGCCTCGTCAAACGGTGTGCTCACCGAAACTGGAGCTGCCTCTGTGTACAGGAGCAGGGGGGTTTGTAGCGCGCTGAGCGCCAAGAAAAAGAGCGACAGTGAAGTGGTTTTGAAAAAGGAACCCATAGGAAGTTTTCGATGGCGCGCAAGAATCTGATTCTGGGGAACTAATGACCAGTGCGCAGCTTGGCTTTTGTACTTTCTCTTCTTCCATGCATCTGGGTGTTCGGTTGATTTAGACGCATTTACGGAAAGTCTTAAACCATTTTTGGAAACTACAACCGTCATTCACCTTGCCAGGACCCGGCGAAGTTGCATTGAGTTCCGGCACCCAACCCAGCAAGAATCCTTAATCCTGCAAGAATTGCCAATCTCAAGGTCAAAGGACAGAATCCTTTATGGAAAGCTTATTCGAGAACACCTCCAGTTGCTCACTTCTTGCACGATTGCAGTTCACCGCGAAGATCAAGTATATCGTTAAAATGGCGCCCATTCGAATCCAACCGCATTAACTCCTCAAGACTCCTTCCTGCCTTGAGAATCATGGTTCTGTGCGGTAAACACGTTGGAGGGTGATAGCACTAATGTCAACTTGGCACTTCTAGCTTCACTCGCTATGACATCGTGAATGGCGTTTCGGGTTAATAGAACCCGCAGAATCAGAATCTGCTGTGGGTCTGACAGATTTGTATGCCTAAAAGTTTCCTTGGTGTGGAGCTGGTGAGAGCGACTCTGGCGTCAATCATTACATGTCGGACTCGTTGCTCGACGCGACAGTTGAGAATGTAAAACTCGGGAGTTGTACAGGATGGAGATTAGTGGTTGGCATCAGCACGGGCCGTCCACTAGGCCAGGGAGTTTTCTGAAAGGCAGGTCAGAATACACCTGTCCTGCAAGTCAGATTTAGGCCCTAGCATGAGACACCATCCAGGGGCAACAACTCGTATGTGTTGAGCGCCTCTATGAGTTAGATTCGTGATGGCGCTTCAGGAGGGATAGAGGGAGTCTGGGTACTGAAAGTCCACTGCCTTTCCGGAAAACTGAAGGAATCAAGGTTGCCGGATAGCTGAAACCTGCTTGTGGAGTCCACCGTCCTCCAGACGTTTATCATCAATCTCAAATGCAATGTGTTAGCAGGTGAAAGCACGTGTTCTGAATAGCTTTGAATCTACACTCACCTTGAACATGCTATTGATTGTAGACTTCGCATAAGGCTAAGCAAAGCGCCTCTGTCATTATTGCATGAAATGAGTCCCAGATGAATAGGCCTACCTTGCGCCAAGGTAGTACAAAGGCAGTGATGCAAAGATCCAGATGAAAAGATTCGCGATCGAAACACCTGGAATGAGTAAGTTCATGTTCTCATGTACACACAACTTCCGAAATCGTCTCACCAATCATGACTACCGACGAGCCTTTATCTACTCACCGTCCATGACGTAAATCGTGCGAGAAGAACTCACCCATATAATATATTAAACCTAAGACACACCTAAGCCTCGGAAGCCATGAAATTTCAGGTAGTTTATCATCGCGGTCGATAATGACGCCCAGCTTTGATCGATCACTTAGGCGCGTTGTGGTTCCTACATAATAGATCCATGAGCTTCAGGTTATTTCCGATGCAGGATCTGAAATACGATTTCGCCAGCTATCCAAGACGGTGAGTGCGAACACGGCTAAAGACATAAAGAATAATCAAAAGGGGCGTCCGGAGATGGTATTTCGAAGCACGAACTGATTTCAAAGACAAAAAGCGGCACCCAAAACGGCACCCGCAGCGTGTTACAGGAGGACCCCTCGCAGTTCCACGAACATCCGGGCACAGGTACGCGAACATCATGCGAATACCCTACATTGGTGTTAGTCTGATACAGCAGAAGGTAGGAGATAATTGACATTTGAGCTGGAACAAGTACCAATACAATGTTGTTCCCATCATTGTCCCTGTTGACGTCTTAAAGGGAATCAAACAAGAAAATGGCGCTCGCTTGAGAGGACTCACTAGACATAATAGTGTTAAAAGAAGAAGGATCAGCCTCGATCTGTACAGAGCGTGGATCCTCAAAACCAATATGTCTGCATAAATGCATTGAGCCTGAGTGGCGTATCCCCCCTCCCCCGTTGCCCCCTTGGAACTCGGATGCTTACATTCAACTGCTGAAAAAACCACAATCGCTAGTATGCTGGGTCCGACCCACAGATATTTGCAGCTACGAGGCGAATCTCAGAAACACGCACAAGACTTTGGCAATCACGTACAACTATTGAAACAATTCAGTTACTTGCACAAATCCGAGGAAAAAACGTACCGATGCACTCAGATTCGGTGCAAGTAAGTCTGGACATGAGTTAGTTGCTTACTCACAACGGATCCCTTTCATCTACACAACGACGTACACCAGAGATCAAAGACAAAGAGAATAGGAGGAAAATAGCGATTCTACAGGAATTAGTGCGCAAACCCTGAGATGCGGCTATTGCATAGACTCACGAAGAAAAAGAGGGCCTTCCCCGCGGTCCACCGGGCGGGCCACACATATCTAACCTATGATCATATTGAGCCTTTGGTGCTTTCGAGATGACACAGGTAGTCAACCTCATCATCCAAGGTCAACAGAATATCCCAGAACATGAGGACCTCGGCTGCGACTAGGTATAATCTTATTGGTTTGGAGTCTACGGGAACAACATGATAGAGGCTCACCATATGTGTACTACGGGGTGTGGTTTGGATTGTGAGGATAATCCCAGAAAACTAACGGGACAACTCACTCGGGTAGCACTAGATTGTGCAACGAGGGCGGAAAGATCAACCATGGTGCCAGCGAACGGTCATCTTCGAAGCAGATTATAAGAGACCTGTACTGAGAGTCTATTTCCGTTCCATTGTTGATCCATCAAACCTGGAGTTCCATGTCCTATTTTAGTTCAAGGCCACTCCACGGAACGCGTTAGCCGAGTCGACAAATCCTCGCCAAGTCGCAATCTCATCCACCACCTTTGAACGCGGGATAAAATCCGCATCGGGTTGATGCTCAAAATATATGCAACGATGAGAAGGCTGGTGGGATAGGTCAGCTCCTTCAGCCCAGTAGCATAAAACTCGGCCAGAACGGATTAGGTTTGGAGTGTCTGGGAGGCGATTCCTTGATGCCGTCATCAAACCAGTAACGTAGGCTTTATTTACGGCTACAAGGCTGTGATGGTGAATCGAGGTCATCTCTAACGGCTCGGCAGACTCGTGGTAGAAAGCTGTGATATTTGTTGCGTATAGAGCGATACCACTTGAATGCATCATGGGGTCCAACGTGGACTCCAACCTTGTCCCTGGTCTATGGTTGGGAGCCAAAGGGCATATTTCGACGACGGTTGGAAATCCCCATCTTCCGGAAGTGACTGTCAATATGATTGAAGAACGAGAAATAACACACTCATCAAGAAACTGATTATTAAAGGACTTCTCTGATTCTCGACCCTCCGGCGGGTTTCCTTTCACCTAAGCCATCACCAGCCCCCACGGAGCGCAAGAACGAGATGCAGTACAGCACCAGCGGTGATATTGAAATCCTTTGCAGTCTTATCATCAGGCCTATAATCGCCCATTTAGACCCGCGATCAAAAGTGGACTACTAGCAGTTGCGTACATTTGTCGGCCACCAAAAATCAGCCGTTGTTGCGGCGGAGGAACACCGGACTGCTCCTCGACTTTCTCCTTGATACGGGTAATCTGTGAAATCGTTAGCCACACCCCCAAGACAAACCATAGACAGGTTGGTACCTTGTCATCGGGGTCGATGTCGAGCTCTATCTGTAGATTAGAGCAATGAAACATTTCTTCAGCCATCGCCTCATGAGCGATCTGATTGATATCCTCCATACCTCCTTGCCAGTGAGGGTCTGGTGTGATGTGTTCGTCAAGTACTGGGGTGAGGTGAGAGTAATACCTGTGCATACCTTGACTTTGATCAACATGGGTGTGTTGGTGCAATTAACGCGTTATGAGTCGGGTTGTGTGCAAGGTTTGGTGAGAGATTAGTAGAGTAAGTGGAAGTGGTGAAACGCGAGCCCTCGAGGATATTGGCATCCATCGAATCACATGACTTCATTTGTCATTTTGGGACGTTATGTAAGTCGAGGGACCGCCGGGAAGTTTGAAGAGTTGAGGTCGGACGCGGACGCTAGCGCTCAGCGCTCAAGCACTCAACGTCAGAGTGGAACGTCGAACGCGAAACACGCAGGTTAATCTAGATAACGACCAGAGGGTGCCCCAAGCACTGTCGTTGAGAGAAACATGGTCTAATCTCCATCAAACAAACACTTGACTGGGTCCCGATGTTCCTCATGAATGTCATAGAAGCCCATGAAATGCACCATAGTATTGGTGACCCCCCTTGACTCCGGTGGGGAAATGTTATGTGGCTCGGCTTTACGTGGGTCCTCCATAGATACTGGGCATACATGGCGTGTGGTACATAAATTCCAATTATATAGGTGATTTGTGTTTGTTGTCTGGCCCAAAAAGTGAGCAGAAACATTATGAATTTGCTTCTACATATGTGAAATGCTGTCAGAAGCACATGGCACACTTGGATGTCATTATCTCCATTAGACCTATATACTACTATACCATAACAAGCAACAAGTACTCATTAGGTCACAGTAGGCCCACATAGTGGAATGCAACAACCATGTATAAGTCACCTTGCTAATGGTCTACTCTCAGCCAGGCATGAGCTACTTGTTGAGGAAAACCCTGCACCCAAGTCCTAGACTTGATAGCATGTTATCCTTGTGTCTACACTCTGCTATGCATGAGTCATATAATTTTTGGAACACCCTATACCTTCAAGATATATTCACTAGAATTGTTTCATCTTATGACTCATGGTTAGAGTTCTATTACTCCTTCAGTCATTATCTTTGTAATATAGACACATAGTAGAAACATTTCTTGCTTCTAATGACACCTTCACCTTAAGGTAGAGTCATGTTGTTGTTGGAATTGCAAATCCATTCTGAGCTCCAACCTTCAATCTGAGCTTTTGGATGATCAATGTAACATGTCCTCCCTTCACTGCCTGTGTTCCTTTCTTTTGTTCTTTCAGACATGGCCTTTAGGATAGATCTCCTTTCACATCACAAAGATTGTTTAACCACCATGCATTGTAGAAACACTTTTCTTTCATTGATGGTCCTTTCACCTTTACTCCCTTCCATGACTCTTAGACAGTTAGAAACACATATATAGAGACATTCTTAGATAGACTCCCTCAGCTCTCATTGGTATATGTTGAGTGTCTGAGGTGAGTTAGACTTAGATCTGGCTTGTTCTTTCTTATACTTATTATGCCTTAGTTGTCTTGTTATTCTTACAGGTATTCTAATATAAAGCTCTTTGTTACAGTCTCAGCTATATTTAGTACACACTTACTCAGCACACTGTTTCACCTTATGTTTCAGCCCCTTATCACATCTTGCCTTAGTCACCCACTGACTCATCTCTCTGTTTCATCTATTCTTAGCTACTCCTCTCACAGTATATAAACCCTAGGTAGAGCACCTGTATTCCCTATGCTTTACCAACTAGTTCTTTCCCCTTTGCTCATCCTCAAGTCTTTGCCTAGTTGCAACCTGAGTTCATACAAAGGTCGTAACATTTGGTAAAGTGTCACCAACTCACCTTGCAACAAGGAAGGCCCAGCTAGGGGCATATATCGAGGTGCAACCAGGTGCAACAGCAGTGCTCAATTAGGAGCAAGGCTCAGTGTATGAGTGAAAGCAATATTTGGAATAGTCGAGAAGGAACACCAGCACCATACAGCCTAGGACAAACCAGAGAGCCATCAGTGGCAGAATTTTTGGACATTACAGAGAGCAAACACACCAACAACAAAGAGACTACCAAGTCAGAACTCGAAGACCAGCTAGAAGAACCTGCAGATGAAGAACAACCAGAGGAATCAGCAGATGAAGAAGACCTAGAAGAACCTGCAGATGAAGAACAACCAGCAGATGAAGAAGAACCAGCAGACAACAAAGACATCAATATCAAAATGGCCGAAGAAACAGCAGCAACCCAACAGGCAGGAGGGAAATCATTGGTCCCTGACCCAGGATTTTTCAATGGAAATAGAAGCCAGTTCGATGACTGGTGGAGGTCAATGACATTTTTCTTGAAGTTCAACAAGATTGACAATGCTGACAGAAGGGCAGTAGCAGTACTCTCTCAGATGAGAGGAGGAACTGCAGGACAATTTGCAAGCATGAAGCTCAACCAAATGGAGAACAGCAATAACACACTCATGTGGGACACATTTCGGAAGGAAATAGAGGTGACATTCAGGAATGAAGGGCAACAGAGTGATGCTGAATGGAGAATTGAGACATACAGGCAGAACAACAAACACACAGCAGACTTCCTCATTGAATTTGACATATTGAAGATGAGGTCCAAGACAGATGACAAACATGCCATATTCTTGCTCAAGAAGAACACATGCTCCAACATCATCAAGACCATATTAGGATTCCCAATTGAAGCAATGCCTGAATCCTACAAGCAATGGAAGGAAACTATCCTGAACATTGGCCTAGGATATGAAGTTGTGGAAACCTGTACCAGACGCACAGGAACCGGCATTACATATGGAGGAATGGGTCAACCAATGGAGATAGGGAGACAAGCGATGCCCAACAACAAGGCACCACCCCAATGCTTCAAATGTAACATCATAGGACATATTGCCTGAGACTGCAAGAAGCCAGGAGGAAGAAGGTGCTTCAATTGTGGCAAAGAGGGACACATCTCCAGGAACTGCAGAGTGCCCAAGAAAGCACGCATCAGGAGCATGGAGGAAGAACAGGAAGGCAAGGAAGGACCAGAGCAGCAGGGTTTTTCCGAAGGCTCAGAGTGAGTGCGAACTCTTGAGCTGCTGTATTTAAAGCTTCTTCTAGACAATCATACACAATTCCCCAAAGAAGAAGCGGAGCACGAGAACTCTTTGTGAAACCAAAGGTTTGAACACCTAGAAACAAGCAATGGAGACTGACGACACTGGTCAATTCTGGATGCACACACACTTGCATTGCCAAGAAAGCAGTCAAGGAACAAGAAATACTGACAAAGAGGTTAGAGAAACCATTCAAAGTATACAATGCCAACAGGACTCGCAACAAGGGACAGAACATCACAGAATACATGGAACTGGAAATGGACATCAACAGACACAAGGAGCAATTAGCAGCAGTCATCTCACACATCGATTCAGCAGACATATTCCTGGGACATGATTGGCTAGCATAACACAACCCTGAGGTCGACTGGAATAACGGACAAATCAGATTCACAAGATGCCCACTGGAATGCAAAATCGAGCATGAAACCATTGACATACCAAGACTAAGAAGAAATGGCACACAGGAAGAGAAGATACCAGACAAGACAACAGAAAATGACCTACCAGAATACATCTGGGACTACACACATCTGTTTAACAAACAGAACTTTGACAAGCTACCAGACCACACAGAATGGGACCATGAGATCAACCTTACCAAAGAAAGCCCATGGGAGTTACCAGCCAAGGTGTACCCCATGACAGTCAAAGAGAAGGATGAACTCCACAAGTTTATCGAAGAAAATCTCACATCAGGAAGAATCTGACCCTTGAAATCCCCCTATGCATTGCCATGCTTCTTTATCCCAAAGAAGGATGGATCCAAATGACTGGTGCAAGACTATCGAAAACTTAACAGCATCACAATCAAGGACAAGACACCATTACCACTAATTGGAGAAATCATCAACAAGCTAAAGGACACCAAATACTTCAACAAGTTGGACATCATCTGGGGGTACAACAACCTGTGCATCAAAGAAGGAGACAAGTGGAAAGTGGCATTCCTGACAAACAAAGGACTATTCGAGCCCACTGTCATGTTTTTTGGCCTATGCAACTCTCCAGGCACATTCCAGAGAATGATGAACATGGTCTTCTGAGAACTACTACAGGAAGGAGTATTGGTTAACTACATGGATGATTTCATCATCCCAGGCAAAACGGAGCAAGAACTCGAAGAATGAACAATATGATTCCTGAAGATAGCTGACAAGCACAAACTCTACTTCAAACGATCCAAATGCATATTCAATGCAAAGGAAGTGCCAATACTGGGAATGGTAGTAGGAGATGGGAAAGTCAAAATGGAAGAAGAAAAGGTAGCAGCAGTCAGAAACTGGCCTACCCCAACCACAGTCAAGGACGTCAAGAGCTTCCTGGGCTTCACAAACTTCTACCGACAATTCATCAAGGGTTTCAGTGACATCACAGGACCACTACACAAGCTGAAAGGAGGTCAACCATGGGAATGGGGAGAAACACAGCAAAATGCATTCGAAGAACTAAAATGACACATAATGGAGGAACCAGTATTAGCACTCCCACAAGATGATGGGAAATTTAGAGTGGAAGTTGATGCATTGAAATATGCCATTGGAGGAGTCCTATCACAAGAACAAGGAGGAAAATGGCATCCCATCACATTCCTATCCAGAACACTATCACCAGCAGAATGCAACTACGAGATATATGACAGAGAACTCCTCACAATCGTCGAAGCACTAAAGACATGGAGACAATATCTACTCGAAGCAAGAGAACCATTCAAAGTCTGGACTGACCACAAGAACCTGGAATATTTCTGATCCCCACGACGAGTAAATGCAAGACAAATGTGATGGCACCTGAAGCTACAAGAATATGACTTCACACTAAAACACATACCAGGAAAGACAAACACCAAAGCTGACATCCTATCAAGAATCATGCATTTCAATGAAATAGAAGAAGACAAGGAGGTCACAATACTCAAAGACGCACTATTCCAACGACAAATCCATCAAGAAGAGACAATCACAGAAGAGGTTATTTTGGGAAGAGGACTATTTGAGGTAAAAGGAGACAAAGAAGTACTAAAGGATATCAGGGGAGGAAGAAGAGAAGTGATAATGGACAAATGGTTGAAAGAAGAACCTGAACAAACATGGGAACAAGAAGGAATCACATACTGAGATGGGAAAATCTATGTGCCGAACCACAGGAACCTACAAAGCAAGATCATGAGGAGATACCATGACCCACCCAATATTGGACACCCAGGATCCCACAGGATGATGGAGCTCATCAAACAAACATACTACTGGCCATCAATGAAAGCTGACATCAAGACCTACATACAGGGATGCAACAGCTGTCAAAGAAACAAAGCAATCCGGCAGAAGAAAGCAGCTCCACTCCACCCCCTTGAAACACCAGAAGAACCATGGCATGAAATCAGTATTGACATGATCGGGCCACTTCCAGAGTCAAACGGAGCAGATGCAATCCTAGTCATCATAGATAGGTTCACCAAGATGATCCAATTGGTCGCAACAAACATGAACCTTGACTCCATGGGACTAGCAAAGATATACCAGGACCACATCTGGAAACTCCATGGAGTCCCACAGAAGATCATTAGTGACAGAGGACCGCAGTTTGCATCAGCATTCATGAAGAACCTATGCAAAGCAACAGGAATGAAACAAGGATTATCAACAGCATATCACCCGCAAATGGATGGACAAACAGAATGAGTCAACCAAGAAGTGGAAACCTTCCTGTGAGCATACATCGACTACAACCAAGATGACTGGGCAGAGTGGCTGTCCACAGCCAAATTCCAATACAATGACAAGACCCACAGCAGCACAGGAGAAACCCCATTCTTCCTCAATTACGGACGACACCCTTGGAAAGGAGACCTCACTATAGAATCACTGACACTGTCCATCACAGAATTTCTCGAAAAACTTACAACATGCCAAGCTCAAGCTAGGGAACTATTAGAAAGCAAGAGACAAGCCATGTTACACTCCTCTTGTTTTCACCATCAGCCATGTCTCTTTCACATTCCAGCCTCATTGTCCATTGACTGTCTTTCTGTCTCCCAACTTCAAGCATCCACCTTGACCCATCCTCCATCACAACTTTGGCCTCACCTTGGATCTTCCAAAGATGCACTATGTTTAGCACTTGGGCTTGGTGATATGTTATACAATAATAGCTTGCCTTCTGTAGATCTCATCTTACTTCAGGCTCAGTCAACTATACTTAGAGTACTGAAGTAACTATGAAGATTCTCCTTTAGGACATGTAGAATAGCAATTGCCTTCATATTTAGATAGCTTGTAAAGTAAGTAGAACTTAGCTTTACAATCATTTGTACATAGTGCGAGAATAGTGAGGACTGTCTTCCGCTTTATCTTCTTGCCACATGAGAGCTCTACCTGCCTCGACAGGATAACTGGTGTAACAGCTAAACCTACAGAGTAGCCTGTGACCTTACAAGTCGTATCTCTCCCTAGGCAGTCCCTGCAAGATTTCCAGCCAGCCTCTAGTTCTCTCCAGAGAATGGACAGGCGTTCTGCTTCAGGAACTTAATAGTGCTGGGTTGTCTTAGGACAGTATCTCTCTGCACTGAGACAATGTGTAGAAACCGTCTCTACATAACAGAATCATAAAGCTATACTTCCACTCTTTTCTTTCTCCTTCATCCTCGTGGCTACGAGTTGACCTGAGTCTCCTGCAAGATAATTTCAGTGGAGCATCCTTGACCAAAGTCTCCTGCAAGATAACCTCAGTGGAGCACCATCCAACCTTTTGTCCGGACTGTCATCCAACACATCTCATTTACCCCTGCCTATCACTAGGCATACACCATCCAATCCATATCCTCGACTCCCTCCTCCTTCCTACTGACCTTTCTCTGACTCCTGTTTCACAGAACTTCAAAACCTCCTTCAGAGAGCATGCTCCGAGAGTGACTTTTGAAATCAACTCAACAACTACACCTGCGGTACAGAGAATATAATCCTTATCGATGGCAAATCTTACACAAAATGAGAACTACTAGGAGTCTACTACACCCTCCATTATTCATGAGAAGGCAAAGCAGAACTTCCCGAATCTCCACTCAGTGTCTACCAAGACACTGACACCCTCCTTCACTACAAGCTCCAACACAGTTGGCAGTTTGAGACTCTCCCCACCTTCGTTGAACATCCTACCCTCTTCGCACAGTTCAAAGAATGCCTTCAGCAGGCCAAGCAAGCCCAAAGTCTACATTTCCATTGGACAGGATCCCCTCGAGAGATCAACCAAGCTGAGGCACTTCTCAGAGCTTTTGAATGCCATTTGAGCCATTGTCAGTGCACAACTACAACGGTACCCCCTCTCTCAACTACTACCTCAACCACCTTCCCTTCAGCTGAGCAGATGGCTATCAGAGAGTCCAAACCCTCGAACCCACTGCAATGATTCCAAACTATCGAACCACCATCATATCATTCGACATGACCATCAACCCCAGAACCAGTCCCAGACAGCACTACCCAAACTGTTTCGCACAGGTGTACCACATCGCTAACCAAGCAGTCAGAATCACAGAGTTCTACGTTTGCATCTGTGACAAGTGTACAACCCAAGACCTGGATTGATACACCTTCACCCCTATCTCTGCATTCGTGGCAAGGACCAGATACATGGCCTTCCTCAAGGTACCCAGAAATGCAAACTTTACCCTTAGCACCTGTTACCCAAACCTCAGATACCTTTGGAACCAATGAGTCACCATCATCTTCATCCCAAACCACAATGCTGACCAATACTACACCTCCAAACTGATCTACTATAGAGATGCAGAGGCCAGAGTTACCTATTGATCAGACACACCCACAGAGACCAACTCATCCGATACTGAGAGTACCAGGTACTACATCATTGACCTCGACTCCATTTAATCAACCACCATCTCCTCCTCCTCCTAATCCACCACAAGGACCACCCACTCATCAACAGAATGCAGCCATGGCCACACCCAAAGCCCCAAAGATTCAACCATTTGACAGTGATCCTCACAATTTCCAAACCTTCCAAGACCAACTTCGACTCATCTTCGATGACCATCAAGCCGTGTTTCAAAATGCACAGAATAACATCGACGACAGGAAGAAAATCCTTTACACTCTCCAGTACATGACCAAAGGCAATGCTGCTGGATTCTGCAATGCTTTCATGAAAGAAAAGTGGAATACCACCAACAATGCCTATGAGTATGGTACTTGGCACGACTTCAACCTCCAACTCGAAGATCACTTTAAACCAAAAATTGAAGCAATGCAAGCTACAGAGAAGCTTCAATGTGCTCATCTCAACATCTCCAAAACCGATATCACTGTCTTCAATCAGATGTTTACCTACCTACTGAATCAGGTGAACATCACTGATGACAACCACAAAGTCCATCTCTACATTGACTCTATTCCTGACTGGGTACAGCGACAACTCTACTTAATGACTCAGCCTCCCACTACCTATGCCCAATGGCAGGCTGACGTTGCTAGGATTGTTAACAACTTCCAGCAATACCAGATGCACAAGACTGGAAGAGGTCCTTCATCTCAACTTTCTTACTTCAACAATGCCTTCAACGATGCCCCTCAAAACAAATTCATCTACAAAGAGCGCTGACTCCCACCAGGCGAACCCATGGATATTGATGTGCTTGAAGAGTTTTCCTCTGGAGACAAAGAGGAAGTCCCCAACTTCTCTTCAGATGAAGATGACTATGCCAAACAAGGCATCTCAGTAAATGCTATCCTGACTGACTGACAACAAGACTGAATGAAACATGGAGCATGCATCACCTGTGGTAACATGAACCACTGGGCATGATCATGCCCCCTTCGTAGGAACCAACAATCCCCAATGAATCAAAGATGGTTCCAGAAAGGAAAATGACCTTCCCCTTGGCCTTCAGCCTTGACTTCCTTCTCCTCCTCGAATCAACCACATCCTTCCTCCTCTTCTTCTTCCAATCCTTCTCCATCCTGTCTTAACACCCTCAATGCAATCAAGGTTGCTTTCACCGAAATGACTGCCGAAGATCAAAACGAACTGGCAAACCATGCAATGGCCAAGATCGTTGAAGAAGAACAACAGTCTTTTCCACAAGGACCAGAGTAGAGGCAACACCTCTGAGTCCTTCTGAGTTTTCAAATTCTAGTATGAACTTTGAACCTCCTTTTGATATACAGAACCATTATGATTCCCGTTGGACTGCTCGAAAATATCTCACTCATAAAATAGAGAGTAAGAAACTGTCTAGAGAACCTCCTGTACCAGTTACAGATCTGAACTCAGACCAGACTTTGACTACCCACTCTTCCACTGAGCTGATGATAGCTGAAATCTGTTTGTCAGCATCAACCAACAACAAGTCCCTGTATATTCCAGCCATACTAAAGAATCCAAATTCTTCCACAGTTGCTACTATCTATCCACTACTCGATAGTGGTGCACAAGGAGATTTCGTCTCTCCCTCAACCATTCAATGGCTTGGGTTAAGGACAATACCCTTGACTAGACCCATACCAGTACAAAATGTTGACAGTACTATGAACGTAGGCCATGCCATTACTGCACAAGCAGAATTGCAGCTACACATAGATAATCATGACATAGACGTTACTTGCTACATTGCAGAAATTGGAGAGCGACTGATGATTATCGGCCTCCCATTTCTCGAAAAACATAACCCCGACATCAATTGGACGAAATGTACCTTTTGATGGCAAACCAGGAGATCTAAGATCCCTGCTATAAATATCAATAACATGGATACCAAAAATGAGATCCAGATCGATCATATCCAGTTAGCTGAAAAGGCAACTGAGAATGTTCCACATTCTGTCCACAGGAAAGCTAGACTCGATTATGAAGCTCAGCTTGACCTAGTGCATGCCACTCTAGAGATCAATACCAAGATCTCAGAAGCACAGAAGTCCTATCAGGCATACCACGGCTCAAAGAAGTCTGTGGATCCAAAGGACATCGTCCCAAAGGTCTATTGGGATTACTTAAACCTATTCAGTGAAAAGGAATCAGAAAGATATCCTCCCTCATGACCGTATGATCACAAGATTGACCTAAAACCAGACTTTAAACCCGAAGCAGCTAAATTGTACCACTTGACAGACAATGAACTGTTAGAGTTAAAGCAATTCTTAGATGACAACCAACGAAAAGGTTACATCAGGAAATCTGAAAGCCTGCAAGCTGCACCATTCTTCTTCATATCGAAGAAAGATGGAAAGCTGCAACCTGTTCAGGATTACAGACATTTGAACTGGTTCACAGTGAAGAATGCATATCCTATTCCTTCCATTTCTGGAATACTAGATCGCCTCAAGGGCACCAAGTATTTCACTACTCTTGATATCCATGCAGGATATAATAATATCTGCATCCGAGAAGGTGACCAATGGAAAGGTGCCTTCCAAACCCCTTTTGGTCTTTTCAAACCAAACGTCATGTTCTTTGGAATGACTAACAGCCCAGCCACATTCCAAGCAATGATGGACCATATCTTTCGTGACCTGATAGA